>JAKWBI020000689.1:0-24089 GCA_022664585.2 Zalerion maritima | reverse complement strand
TAATTAAAAGCCAATTAAGCTTAAGGGGCCCTTTTAATCCTTTTAAATCGGCGGCGCTGGCCATACTTAATATTATAGGCCGCATTTTTCGCTTTAACCGCCTTCCTTTTTCGAGCTTCCTTTTTTTCCTTTTCCTTCGCAGCCTTTTATTTAATATTTCTTTTAATAATAACCCACCCTGGGAAATTCTCGGTATAGGTAGGCTATATATTAGGTCCGGGACGGGGTAAATAATATTAAATAAAATAAAACCTGGGGTTTTCCGTCCGGTGGGCCCTTTTTTTTATTAATAAATAATATAAAAACTCCTTAATAATCTTTTTTTTAAATATTTCGAAATTATTATTTACCTTAATATTAAAAAGCGGCCTATATTATTCTTTATATACCTACCAGTATTAATTAATATATAAGGGGAATTAAAATCGTGGTAATTATTTAAAGGTAAAAATTATACGTGGGAAAAATAAGGCTAATTTTAAGGGTAGGGATAAGGGTAGCGATTAATAATTAATAAGGGATATGCGTATAATGGAATGTGCGAAGGGTGAAAAAAAAAGGAAAGGGATGCGTAATAATAATTTAAATAATTTTAATAAATTAGGCTTTTATCCCGGTAATATATATTCTCCCCTAGGAGATTTATAAAAGCGGTCGTTATCCCCTTTTTTTTTTAAGGCCACCTGGCCCCTCCGCCTTCGGTATATAAAACTAATTATATAAATAAAATCCGAATCCATATTATTTCCCGATTTTAATTTTATTATATCCTCCTGGTTGTCCGTATAAAAATTAAACGGGTTTACCCCCTTACGAGTTATAAAATTTACCCTAATATTAAAAAGCTTAAGGCGTATTAAAAAAGGCCTAAGGCCTATATAAATATTAAGTATATAGGAACGCATTCCGGCAATATTTATATTCGTATTTAGGTTTTACCACTCCTTATTATTAACCAAATAACCCTAGGGATTATTACCTCCCGTTATTATATATAAAAAAACCTTATACCGAATAATAGCGCCAATTTCCCCTTATAATTACCCTACTTTAAGGAGGTTTTTTAATAAATTAGGGCCCATTATAAATTTTAAATAATTTATATAAAACACCTTTACCTAATTTATAAAATACCTTATATAATTATTAAACGGTGGCCCGAAAGAATATAATATATAATTCCTTTTCCCTTTTCCCCTTATACTTAATTTTAACTTTCGAAGGCGGTACCATAACCTTTTTCCATTATTCTTTAACTCCTAAAATATAAGGGCCTTTTTATTAATATAAACCTCCCTTTTTATTCGCGTATAAATCCACGTTATCTTTTATTTATAAATTATAATCCTAAGCGTTTTTAATATTATAAAGTATTAAGATTAATAAAAAGGGCTAACTTGTATAAAAATAATTATTATAAAAAAAACCTTAAATTAAAGGCCGTATTTTTTAAATATACCCTTATTAATTTTATTTTAAAATATTACCGAAAACCTTATACGGACCTTTTATATATACCTTTTAAAATCCTTTCCTATATTCTTTGGTACGAATATAATAAATATTATACCCCTATAATAATTTTAAATAAAAATTATTCGCGGGTTTTTTTACCCTTTTATTATAGGGTTAACCCCTGCCTTTATTATATTAAATAAATTATAATTCTTAAAAAACGGGTATTATAGGGAAATTATAAGGGCTGCCTGGTTTTTAATAATTGGTATATTTTTAGGCCCCCTTAAAGGTTTAAAATCCGTAATCGTAAACCCAATATTATTTACCCCGTTATATATTTTAAGGTAATCCTTATAAATAGTTAATTATTAATGGGAAAAAGGTTAATCGTATTCTAATAAGTTAATAATATTATATATATATGCCTAAATATTTATAAAAAACGCTTGAATAATAATAGGCCTTCGAAACCGTTGGCGGAAGCGGTCGTTCCTATGGCGGTTAATAGGGTTAAGTATATTCCTAATAATTACGCTTATATTTCTTTGGGCAATTTCTTTAAATTTTGGATTATTTACGTATAAAATATATAAGGGGATTGGCCCTCCTTAGCGGGCCTGGTTTTTATATAAGCGCTAAGGTTTAATAAAGGCTTTCGTATAAAAAATCACTTTTCGGGATAATTTAAATAAGAATTCCGATTAATATTTAGGCATTTAAGCGCTGGTTTCGCTTTTTAACCTTAACCCTTCGAAGGTATAATTTCCTATTATTAAAATAATACTATTTAGGGCTTTTTTACTTTATTAAATAATAATAAAAAATAAAAGATGTGCTTGGATTAAAGTTTTTAGATTAAAAGGGCTAAAAAGGTATTAAATGCCGGGGGTTAGGTTAAGGGTAATATAAGTTTTTAAAGGGTAAGGGAATTTAAAAATAAAGAGTTAAATTAAAATGGAGAATAAATTAAGTAGGATTATATTATAAAGATTTAAGGCTGGGAGATAATATAATTAAAAAAAATTAAGGAAATATGGGGGAAAAAAAGGGGGTATTTATACCCATAGGGCTTAAATATACTGGCGGGTTTTAGGTAAACGGTGGTATTTTTTTAAATAAACAGGTATTTTTTTAAGCGTTCCTATTATTACCTTTTTGCCCTATTACCCTTATAACTCCTATAATTTTTATAATTATTAGCGGGCCTCCTATTTTTAATCGGATAATTATATAAATATTTTGGCCTAACTTTTTTTCCTCTTTTTTCTCCTATACCTTCGATAATCCTTTCTCCTATATACTTCTTATCGGTACCTTTTTTCTCCCTATAATCCTTTTTTTTTATATATTTCTCGCTTTTTTCCCTTCCTTTAAGCCCTTTTTCCCTTAAACATTCGCTCCCTTTATTACCCCCTTTTTTTAATCTACTCCTTAATCCTTTTAAAATATATCCCATTTAGATTAAAGTAATAATAAAAAGGTTTATAAAGGGCTCCCTAATCTTTTGGTTTTTATTCGGCGTTTATTAATGGCCAGTAGGCCTCTTGGTTTTTTTAAATTTATTATATTTATAAGCAAGCCTTTTTTTTTTCGTATACCTTATTATATAACCTTCGTTTTCCCTTATCCTGGTATTCCTTTTCCTTTTATAAAAGGGCCCGGGGCTTATATTATAAAAAACCGTATTCGGATTATTAAACGTTTTACTTATAATTAGGCGGCCCTTTTAATTAATGCCATTTTTATTACTGCCCGAAGCCCTTCTCCAGGTATATTTTTTTTAAACTATTAATTTTATATAAGGTTATTTAATTTTAATTTTCCTGGTAATTATTTCTGCTTTTTCTCCTTGGCCGGCTAGGCCGCAAGGCCGTATCGATCGGGTGCTTTAAAACCTAACCATTGGTTCCAGCGGCTTTGCTCGGCTCCCTTTTTCTCCCCTATTATCTTATACCTCTCGTTAATTTAACCTTATATAATAAACCAGCCCAGGCCTTTTTTCCCAGGGTTTATTTAAAAGGTTTTTTTTTACTTTTTCCTTTAATTTAATCCCCCTAAATTAACCACCCTAGCGTATGGTTACGGTTTTTAAAATTAAAATACCTTTTAAGCACGATACCGTTTAAACCTTCCAGTTTAATATCCTTTCGCCGAGGCTATTCTCGAGCCTTATTAAAAGGACCCGGTTTAAGCCGGTTTCCAATTTTATTTATAAGGTTTATTCCACCTTCGCACCCTTTCCATTTTTACCTTTTAGGGCTAAATAGGATTAATTATTATTATTTTTTTAAAATATCCTTCATTATTTCTAATTTGGCCTGTTTAAAAACCCTGCTTTAAATTATATTTATATAACCATATATATTAATCTAAATATATTTAAAACGCTTTCTAAAATTACCAGCCTGGCCCTTATATTATATAAAAGGGTTAATCGGCCTATTATTATTCCCATCCCATATAAAGATTTTTTAGGGCAAATTATAAATAATTTATATATTTTTTTTTACTTTTATTATTAATAAATACTGGCCGTATAATTTAAGGGCGTAGTAAATAAAAACCCTTATAAATATTATTCCTCCGGGTAGGCGAATTATTTTTAAAGTTAAAAGCCTAATATTTTTATTTATTATATATTCCCCTTTTTTAAATATATTTCCGTTTTTAAATATACCGGGAATAAGTATAATAATTACCTTTAATTTGGTAAAATTTATATAATTAAAAATAAAGGTTTTAAAAAATATATATTAATTTTAAATTTCGATTTTTTTTATAATGGCTATACCCCTTACGAGAAATTCCGTATTAAAAAATTATTTAATAATACGGTATAAGAGTAGGATATTAAATATTGGAAGAATTATTTCGAAATTATTTTTAACGGCCCTAATTTTTTAAAGATTATAAATATTTTAAATTTAAGGGCTGAAAATATTCCCGGCCTAACCAGGCCTTTTATATAACCGGTATAAGGGTCTGGTTTTTTTAATATTTATAATTAAAGGGGTGGCCGAAATAAAGCTTTTAAAGGAAATAACGGTGGTGGTACGGCGGCCTTTTAGGCTTCTGCTCGTCGTAAGGGTTTACGCTTTTATAAGGAATAAAAAATATTATAAATTTTTTAAAATTAAACCATAATTTTTTCGTCCCGCAATTAATTCTTTCGTTATTACCAGAATAAAAATTATACTATATAGGATTATCCAATGGCGTCCTTTAATATAAAAAATTAAGTTTTTTTTATAAAGGAATTTTTACTTTTACGTATGGCCCTTTAAATAAGAATCCCGCCCTTTTTTCTCCGTAAATTAAATAAACGAATTAAAACTTAAACGGGTAACCTTTTTTTAAAATTAAAAAATTATTTTTAATTACCATTTATAAATGGTTTAAAATAAGGCTATTTGGTATGGTATGGGAACGGGAAAAAAAAAGCGTAAAAATATTCCTTTTTAAATTTTTAAATAAAAAAATATGGTTTTTTATATATATATATATATATACCTCGGATTATTAACGAAGCTTTAGGTATATGGTTTTTGCTGGGTCCTTTATAATGTTTGGTTTTAAACTGGTTGGGGCTTATTATTATATAAGGGAGGGGATATAAAAAAAGGGGAATTTCTCTTTATATGGTAATTCCTTTAAAGGTCTCGTAATATTATACAGTTTTATTCCTTTATAAAAGGAATATTATTAAATTTTTCCGTAATTATTATTAAAATTTGGAATTATACTTTTTTTATTATTCTTAAAAAAGGTACTTTTCCTAATTCCCGTTTTTCGTTTTTTAATTTTTTTATATTATGTGGTTTTTTTGGCCGTAATATTATAATAATACATTCGCTTAAATCGTTTTTTTCCTTTTAATCGTTATTATAAAATATTACCGTTCGGTATTAATCCTTACCTAAACTTTTTAATATATTATCCCTAATATGGCCTTTTAAACCATTCTCCTTATCGCTTAATTCTATATAATTCTTTCCCAATTTATTATTTTATTTTAAATAAAATTCCCATTTTTTTTAAATATTATTATTAATTCCTATCGGCTTATTCCACCATCCGTTCTTTTGGATAAATTTCTTAACCTTATTGCTCCCGATTATATATTTAAAGGAAGGGCTTCCTTTATAAAACTTCCTAAATTATACCGTTCTTTTTTTAATCGAAAGCTTATAAATAATATAGGGTTTTATTTATCGAGGGTTTTGCTTATTCTTTATACTCCTAACCCTTATAACTGGTATCCATCGTAATACTAAATCCCCTTTTTTTAATAAGATTTTCCTTATTTTTCCGCTATTCTTTTTATTTATATACTTGGCCCTGGCTTCCCTATTCCATTATAAAATTCGGGCTGCCTTTGCCAAGTCCGTTTTTTTCCGTTTTATTACCCGGCTTCTTTTCGCCAAAAAATCCGCGTACGGTATATTACCTTTCCAATTAATTATTTTCCAGGTAGGGAGCGCTATTTTAATAAGGGTAATTATCGTTTAACCGTATAATAACGCGTATAGGGAGAATCCTATAATTTAATTTATTATAATTTTTTATACCATTAATATTCCTGGGTATACGTTAACCCAATTACCGCCTAATTTTAATAATATATCCCTAATATTTAAATGGTGGTATTTTATTCCCCCTTATAATTATAAACTGTACGCCAATACCGTAATTTTAACCAGGCCTATTCGCTTTATAAGCTTATTTAAAAACCCTCGGTTTTTTAATCCTTTATTAATTACCAATTTCCCATATATCCTATACTTATAAATTATATTTTACCAAATAAAATTAATTATTTACCTTACGGTGGTTTTTCGCAATAATCGCCCTTTAATTTATCCTATTAAATTATATTTGGCCTATATAATATAAATATACCCTTTTTTTGGTGGTATTTAGAAAATATTAAGCAAAACCTTAAAAAAAGGGGTTAAAATAAGGTTAAAAATCTTTAACGGTATTTTAGGCCTTTAAGGGTTTCGCTTTTAATAAATTGGGCAGGTTTTTAATACCTTTTACACTTATTTTTATTATTCTTTTTAATAATAATATTAAATAATAAAATTAAATATGGCATTTTATTTTTTATACCCTTTGTAAATATAATTATTTTAAATAATATATTTCCGGGTTTGGTTATTATCGATTATTAATTATAATTATAATTTATCCTTTAAGATTTTGCGCCAAAGCTTTTAATCCTTTACCAGGTAATTTAAAACTTTCCTTTTTTAATAAAAGAATAATTTATAAGGAATATTGCTTAATCTTTTTAAAGTGGTAAGGAAATACGCTATTTTTTGGAATTTATCGCTTTATATTTTTTCTTTTAAAATTTTAATATTCCTCCAGTTTTATATAGCCCTAAGTATATATAATTACACGTTAATAAAATCTTCGATATTTTCCTCCAGTTTATTATTTTCCTTATTTAAGGGTCCTGGGGGTTTTCGTAATAATATATTTATTATAATATTTTTATTTTTTAATATATGCTTTATATTAAAATCGAATTACCGTATTTATATAATTTATTTAATAATAAGTGCTCCGGGTAGGTTAATAGTATTATTATTAAATTAATATATTATATTAACCGTATCCATTTTAAGGGTAAAATGCGCGCCGTATAGGTAATTTTATAATCGCTTTAAAATTATAAACAGCCCCTTATATTTTAGCTTGGCCGAATGGTATATTCCTTCGGCTCCTTTTTAATAGCCAAACTCGTACCTTATTATTAGGACCTTCCCTTCCCTTTTTTGGCCGATTTATGCTTCCCATCCGGTTTTTAATACGTTTACTTTAATAATAATACGCCCTGCCTTCGGGGAGTAATTAATTTTAATTAAAACTGGGGGCAATATTAGGGCTTGTTTAAAAATCTCCATTATTTTTATATATTTTTCCTCTTAAATAAATTACGCCCCTATACGGGTAAGTTTATATAAAGGTTTAATAATATAAATAAAGTCCTTAATAAATATTCGGTAAAAAACCACCATATTAATAAACCTTTTAATATTCGATGTATTTTTAAAAACCGTTTATTCTTTAATTTTAATAACCTTGGCTTATTTAGGATTACGGCCATTTATTCCGTATATAAAACCTATTATTACGGTTAATCTTTAATATTATTTGGATTTAACCATAAAGATTATAATCCCGGCCAGCTTATTCCGTAATAATATTTAATCCAAATTCCTAATATATTCGGCCATATATTATCGTACCCCTGGGTAAACTTCTCGCTTATTATATATAATAATAAAACCTTTAATCGTAATATTATTAATAAATATCCTGCATATTATTAAAATAAAACCTAAAAAAATAATGGAAATAATCCTATAAAATTAAGCAATATTATTCGTTCCTCCTTACGAAAGCGTGGTTATTTTAAATAGGACGGCGAATATTATAAAGGTAATAAGATTTCGGGATTTTAAATCGAGCACCATTTAATCGTATTCGGAGTAAAAATCCATGAGTAAAATAAACTAATAATAGGTTATATTTTTTATAAACTTATTGGTAATTAAAGGTATAAAAGTATTACGAATTATAATCGAATTAAGCCTTTCCGTTAAATTAATTAAGCGGTATTTCCTATTTCTTTTTTAATTAAAAATTAAGGGTTGCGATACGCCGCTTGGCTTAGCTTAATTACCCCCTTTTTTTTTCGCTTTTTAAATATTTCGATTACCACTATTATTAATACCTTAGGGATAAAAATACTTTTAATTTACCACCCTATATAAGGTACCGTATCGATTTTTTAAAAAGGGATTATATTAAGATTAATTTTGCCTAAATATTCCCAGAACCATATTAATATTTATTTTTTATTTATAAATATATTTATAAATATCCTTTATTTTTCCCCTTATAATTCCCTAAGGGATTTTGAAATTTTATTTTTCCTTTTTAATATAAGCCTGGTACCGCTGCACCTTACCTTATATAATTATAGGTAAACGTATTCGCTTTATTTAGTATTATTATAATTTTCTTTTAATGGCTTATTTTTTTCCCACTTTTTTTTATACCAGTCCGGGTTTACGGGGGCCGCTTTATACCTTATTTAAATATCCACGGGTTTTATTTTATTTACCATACGCTTATATATAATAAAAATATTAATAATATTAGTATTATTAAAAGGAAATACCTCCTAGGTTCCGCCAATGCCTAGGATTTTATTAATAATAAAATCTTATATCCTTTTTTTATTATTTCGCAACTCCCGATTATTACCCTTATAATACTTTCCTGGGAAAATATCCAACCTTTTTTTAATAATTCTTTTTTTATAATTAAGGTTTCGTAAATAATCGTAAGGCTTCCTACGCCCTTACCCCTTTAATTAATAAAGGGTAATCTTTATATTTGGTTTTCCGGTTTAAATCTCTTTATTTAGGAGGTTCTCCCCTTTTTATGGCCTATTAATATACCCCTCCATAGGTATATCCTTTTTAAACTTTTTTATAAGGCGCTTAATTTCTTTTATAAAAAATTAAACTATTATTTTTTTATTATTCGAATTTAAAATTTTTATTATATAAGTAGGGATTTCGATTTTACCAGCACGGGGTTTCCCTAATCTTATACTGGCCTCTTTTTTTTTATTAATCGAATTATAAAAGCTTTTTATATTTTTCTAAAAACCTTTATTCCTTAGGAATAAATATTACGCAGTATTTTTCCATATTTTTTTTTAAGGTTAGGTTTATAATAATAATAATATAATTACTCCCTTTTATTTCGAGCTCCTTAATTAATATATTACGCTTTTTATTATAATATTATTTCCACCCCATTATTATAATAAAAAATATTCCTAATATTATTTTTAACGCCCCTTTTCGATTTTTTTTTAATACAAAAAAGTTTTATATAATATATTTAGGTTTTAAAAAAACGTGCACTTATTACCGTATAATTAAGGCTAAATTAGTTTTTTAACCATTATAACCGGAAAACGCAACTTGCGCCTAATAAGCCTTAAAACCGTATTCCTAGGCGTAAATTCGTTTTAAAATATTAGCTTCCGCGCCTATATTTATAATAACCTTGGCCAGCCTATTCTTTGGCCCTTTTATACGTATTAATAAGCACGGGCTCGGGTAAAGGAAAAAGGGGATTATTAAAGGGATTAATATTAATGGGTTAGGAATATTAATTAAATAAGAGACTGCCTTTTCTCCCTTTAATATTACCGCTTTTAGGCCTTTTGGCAGGCTTATAAATAAAACCCTAAAATTTATACGCTTGTATTATTAATATAATTAAATACGTATAAGGTTTATAAACTTTAATTCCTCCGGGGGTATATTATTAATAAAGCGTATTTTTATTTTAATTACCTAATAAATATTAGGCCTATTTAGGATTACCTATCGGTATTCCTTTGGCTTTTTACCCTTATAAATAATTTCATTAATAATTTCCTCCACCCTTATTTTACCTGCCAATTTTTCCTATAAAATTATCCTTATAAATTGCGATATTTATAATACCTTTATAATTAATAACCCGTAAGGCCTCCCTATAATCTTTATAAATTATTTTTCCATTGCCTTTTAAAAAATTAGGTCCGTAAACTTTAAGGGGTCCTTATATTTACTATCTAAGGGCGCCTTTTTTTCCTCCTATATATTGCGTTTTATTTTCTCCTTTATTATACCTAATACTTTTTCGTGGCCAGAATCCTTCTCTTTTCCTTTGGCGCCTTTTTTTTCCCCAACCGCTTTAATCTTATCTTCCACTTTTACTTTTTTTAAAGGCTTACCTTATCCTTTTTTAATTTCTTTTTAATTATAATTAAAAACCGATTACGCCGTTTTATTATAAACGTTAATAATAAAGGCTTTTATTATTATTTCCGCTTTTATATTCTCCCAACTTTCCTATAAATACTCCTTAACCGCTATTACTTTACCTTTTATTATAATAAATAATTAATTATTTTAAATATTATTATTCCTAGAAATTTCGTAAACCTTATCGGTTAGGTTTATTTATAATTGGCGTATTTAAGGTACCTGGTCCTTTTTATTAATTAAACCAGGCGTATTTTTTAAAAACCAGGGGTTTTTTATAATCGTATTTTAGGCCTTTTATACCTAATCGTATTAATCTTTAGGCACCTTTTTTTATTTATAATACCGTAGGAATATTATTCTTATTAATACTCCTTTTATAATTATATTATTAAACGTTTTAATAGGCCAGGTATTATACTTATTCCTTTTAAAATTCCATCCTGGTGTTTAATAAAAGTGGTATTTATAAAAAATTCCGTTAATTTAATCCTAAACGTTTTATAAATAATTATATAATATATAATTACTTTTTAAATATTAATAATATCTTATTACCTTGGTTTGGTACTGGGGCCTTTTATTAAAACTGGTTATTAATATAAGGAGTGCTTATACTTTTAAAATTTCCAAAGGGATTATACTGCTTTTTTAGGGGAATTCGGCCTAAACATAATAAAATCCTTGCGTATAATCCCGTCCAGTTTAATAGGTCTAATTAGGATTATACCTATAATGGTTTTTATATTAAGGCTTATTTTCCCTAATTTTACCATTATTTAATACCAATTTTACTTTTTCGCTTATTTTCTGGTTTAATAATGTATATATATTAATTACGCTTAAAGCATTTAACTTTTTAATTAAGTTTTATTTAATTATTTTAGGCAGGATTAATCGATTAATAAGTACTTTATCGCTTTCTCGTGGTCGGAGCGCGGGCGGCAAATTATGGGGATTGGTCTGGTTTTTTTAGGCCATTTTGGTTAAATTGTATCGGTTGGTTTATTAAAACTAGGGGTCGATGGGGTTATGCGTGGCTTTTTTAACGCGGGCGGTAATCCCTTTTTCTTTTTATTAAAATTTATTTCCGAACAGCTTTATTATTTTCTTACGCTAATTTAAGAACGCTTTAAGCTTTTGGAGAAGTTCCTCGTGGGTTCCGAGGTATAGATTATTATTTATAATCCCTGTAAAATTATATAATTAAGCTTATAATATATTATCGAAGGCGTTTAAAAACGCGTTTAATAAAATAATATTATTAATATAACCCGTATGGTTCTTCTTATATTAAACGAGCCGGCGTTTCCACCCCGTAATATATAACCATTATTAATTAATATTTTTTATAGGCCAGTTTTAATAAGCAAAGCACTCCAGGTTTGCCATATTACGGCCTTCCTAAAAGGTATCCCTGTTTACGAATTCCGTTTTCAGGGCCTTTTTTGCTTTAATCCATATTTTTCCTATAATAAGCGATTTAACTGGTTCGGCATAGGTATTAATATAGCATTATATAATATAATTTATTTTTTACGCATTATTTATAAATATTGCCTATTTAAATATTCGATCTAATTAATATATATATTAGGAAATATCGTTTTCCCTAAATATTACGCTCCCTTATATATTAAGGAACGGTAACGGTAATCGGATTATAATATACTGGTTTATTTTATAGGGATTATATTAACCAATATTAAATATTACTTTTATAAACTGGCCGGAAAATGGCGTTTATTTTATTCCTTAAAATATCGGAAAAATATTCGTATTATATTTTATTCGGGGTATTGGTATAATAAAAGTTCTTAATAACGGGATTTTAAATAAGGGAGGGTTAAAAGGCGAACGCTTGGCTCCTCGTTTTTATAATAAGGTTTAAACTTCGTTAGCGTTTTTAGGTATTTTTATTTTCGAAAATTATTCTTAGGCCTAAGGCTTATTTATAAGGCGTTTTTTATTTTCCTTTACCGTAATAATATTCTGGTAAAAAAGCCTTTACCGCGCCTTATTTTAAAAATATAATATAATAAATTTAAATGGTAAAATGATTTTTTAAAAAATAAAATAATTTATAAAAGATGGAAAAGATTATAGGAATTAGGATTTAAATAGGTTTTTAAAGGCTAATGTAGTACAGGATTATTTTTCCTTAACCCTAGGCTGGAGAATTATAAACGGTCCCTTAAAATTAAAAATAATGGTGGTGGTAATGCTTTTTAGGCCTTTTAAACATAATCGTGGGATTTTTATAA
Organism: Zalerion maritima; assembly: GCA_022664585.2. Lineage (NCBI taxonomy): Eukaryota > Fungi > Ascomycota > Sordariomycetes > Lulworthiales > Lulworthiaceae > Zalerion > Zalerion maritima. Next base: position 11,521 of record JAKWBI020000689.1, on the reverse strand, counting down.
CTTAAAATAAGGAACCTATATAATTTCCTTAATAATTACCTTCCCATTTTTCGGGTATTAGTATTATTCTTCCGGGGCCTTAATAAATCCTGTCCCTCGCATCCCGCGCCTTATATTAAAAAATCTTAGGCTTTATAGGCACACCGCTTTACCGTTTTTTTAATCGCCTTACCCTTTATTATTAATTGGTCCGCTCCTGGTAATTATTAATTTGCCGGCTTTTTATAGGGCCGGGCGTAGTATTGGCTAATTTATTTAAATTAAAAGGCCTCGCCTTACCTTCCCCTAAGCTTTAAACCTTCCATAATTTCCTTACCGCATATTTATCCCCCCCTTTGGCCGTTTTTTTAGGTAAAGGAAATTAAGCGCCCTCGGAGGGGGGGTGGGGAATTAACCATGGTTCTATGGGTGGAAGTTTAAAAGTCTGGCGTTTATAATTTATAAATTATTATAATCGCCACGTTTCCCTTTAATTACGGTCCAATTATAATAAAGCGTGGGACCCTTAAACTTTTCCCAAATAAGTTTAATTTTTAAATTTTTTTTTTTTTTTTTTGGTAAGGCCTATACAGAATTACCCTTATACCAGATTCCTTAAAAAGGGATCGACCTTAATTTAAACGGGCGATTTATATTTTTCCAAGCCCTTTAAGGGATACTTCCCCTGGTATTCGTTAAATCGGGCACGGGGTTTAATATTAATAATAAAAAACAAAATTTAATTTAAAAAACGGTGGGGGGTTAGGCCTTAATTTAAAAAACGATTTAATAATTATAAAAAACGGTATCCATTTTCCCCTATATTTTAAAGCGCTTAGTGGCTTTAATCCTTCCTTTTTCTTATACCCTTTAAAAAACGGCAAAGGTACTTTATAATTTCTGTTTTTTGCTTACGGGGTCTTAGCCGGGATTATATAAATCGTTCTTCCGCCATATAGCGTTTGGGATCCTTCGTAATCGTAATAAGCCCCTATAAACCAAGCCCGATTATTATATATTTCCTTTTGCTTATAAATAAAATACTAATATTATTTAATTTTGCCTACTTTTTCTTAAATTGGTTTAAAATACCTCCGTAATCTTTACCTTAATACCGTTATCCCCTTAATCGGAATTACGTAAATTATCCCTCCGTTATATAATTTTTAGGATTTTTTTTATAATCGTAAGTAGGATTATAATACGGGCCAATTCCACCCCGTACTTTATAACGGGGAGCAAAAAACACTAGGAGAGGACGACCGAGCGCCCTGGATATGGCCGCCAGTAACCCCAGCCAATAATAACTCGATGTATAGTTAAGAGCAGGGGAGAAAAAAAGAAGAACGGATAGCCCGGGGCTGGGGGGGATAGTAATTCCCTCGCTTAATATTGGAGCGCCTTTAATATAGGAGTTAATATAGGAGCTAATATAGGAATTAACGGATACGGAGATAGAAATGGAGGATATGGTTTAGGAGAAGCCGCCTTTAAGCTTAACCCATACCCTTACCCCTGTTTATAATTAGGGTTACCCGAATATTTTTATGGAATATTTATAAAAGGGCCGAGTGCGTTTAATAGGCATTTGCTTTGGGATATAAAATTATAGGATTATAAGAATACTTAATACCCGGCCGCCCGCCTAAAACGGGTAAAATAACCGGTTATAAAATATACGCCAATAAAAGAGTGGTTATTTATATTATTATAAAACTCCCCCTATACGTATATAATATTAATATAATTATTAATAATATTATAATAATTACGCTTAGGAGTGTAGGTATATTTATAAGCCTTATATATGTTTATTCGGAGCCGGCCGAGGCGCGTAATGCCCTATTAAATTTATTATTTCCGATACTCGCAGAAATTAACGCACCGAATAGGGCTTTTTTATTCGGAGATTTTAATTTATATTACCCGATATGGGATTAGTATTAATGTATGTTCCCTTATATAAAAAACCTCCTTTAATTGGTTAAAGTATGGAATTTGGAGTTAAAGACCCCTTTCGGAGAAGTTATAAGACCAGCGGCCTATGGAAATCGCCCCTCCATTATTAACCATATTTGGGCCACCTTAAATTTAAACGGGAATATTATTAGCCCGCCCTTATTTACGGGTTTAAACCATATACCGCAAGCCTACGAATTTTACGAGTATAATTTAACGGGCCTTATGCCCTTGCGCCGGAATTGGAAAACGCTTAATAAGGAGCTTATAAAGGTTATTGTAGCCGAGCTTTTCCGATTATTATATAATATGCGCCCGAAGAACCCCTAAAAGATGGACTTAATATTGGAAAACCTATTTATAATCCTAATTATAGTGGCAGACGAAGTGGCCCCTTTACGGATACCCAGAAAAGGCCGTTAAAGGTAGCCGGGGTGGACCAAGGAAATCCAAACTTTTTAATATTAAGCGGCGCACGCCTAATAATAAGCGCGCCAAACGCCCTTAAATGCCCGGGAACGGCAGTACCAAAAGAAATATTTATTTTTTTATAATGCTTTACGAGACCAATCCCGGGGGGAATGGCGGGAGGTATTTTATAAGGCGTTCGGGGATTTTAGGAAATTTTGGTTTATTAAAAGATGGGTAAGGAAATACGACCCGAAGAACCCGCCCCCCACGAGGAAAATGCCTGCATTACGGAGGCCAGGGTCGGAAAAAACGCATATTACGATTAATATAAAAGTAATAATATTGGTAAAGAAGTTTTTCCTATAGGTAATATTAGGCTAATAGCCGCCGCCGCCATCGTTAAACGCCCCCGCATAGGTCCTAATAAGCCTAAGCATTATTATAAAAGATATAAAACAGGCCCTTAAGGATACGCAACCATAAAAAGCCCCAGGCCTCGATATATTCCCCACGGGTTTTTTAAAAGCTTATAATAAACCATTGGTTTAAATACTGGCCACCTTATATAATGCGAGCGTATACCTGGTATATTGGCCAAAGGAATTCCAATAAGTAATAATAATGGTATTATTAAAGCCAGGGAAAATACCCGCCTAATTATAATAAGCCGGGGAATGGAGGCCTATTATTTTGCTTAATTGCCTGGCCAAGCCTATGGAAAAAATTATGGCCCAACGGGTATTAAAAATAGCGGGCGGCGTAAATTTATTACCCCTTAAGTAATTTAGGAATAGGCCTAAGCGATTTACCGAGTTTATTATAATATTAATGGTTTAATTGGTATATACCGCCTGGGCGGAAAAGGGGATTATTTTATTTTTCCAGTTAAACCTAACCGGTACCTTTAACCGGGTATACCACGGCTGGCTTTTTATAATTTTTAGGGACGGGGGTTTCCCCTTTATATTAGTATAATGGTTATAAAGCTGGTTTAAAAATAGGCAGGCCGAATTAATAATTAATGGTATTGGTATTACGATTAATATTCCCGTAGGGGTATTATAAGGGTTATTATTATTGCCTATTTTATTTTTATTATTCCTTCGGCCATTATATAATAAGCTATACCGCCCAGGGCTTTAAATCGCCGGGTTTACGGATAATATAAATCTTTTAATTATGGGAAAAATTTATAATAAGTATGGCGATACCCTTAAGCAGGCCTATATAATAAAAAAAAAGTGGATTAAAACGGTAGGGATATAATTTGCCCTAATTAAATCGGAATTAATATATTTCCGGTAACGGGGCATTATTCCCAGGGTCCTTATATTGGGCCGGGAAAAAATACCATTAGTATTAATAACCAGTGCCCGCTTTTTAGGGGTATGGCTCGACCACCGTTTTATTTGGGCAGCCTATATTAAGGTATTAAAAGGGAAACTGGCGAAATAAATATTTGCCCTAACCCGCCTAATAAGATCCGTATAAGGCTATAGGGTTAATTAGGCCAGGGTGCTGTATACGGTAATAATATAACCGCTTATAATATACGCCGCCGGGGTTATAATAAAAAAGGGAACCAAAGGAGGTACCTGTATTATAATTAAGGTTATGGTATTATATTAAAATAAGGTATTGCGATATATTAGCGGAGCGTATAAGCGAATACCAACGTATTTATTAAAGGCGAAGATAGGCGTCCCCCTTTTAGACCTTTATTTAAAAGTACGCAAAAAAGCGGCCGAACGCCGTTTATAAATATTAAGAATAGGAAGGCAAATTAAATAGGCCTCCGAAGCGGTTAAATTATATTTTCGGCGCCGCCATATTTTATATAAACCGACCCCCCTATTATATACCATGGTAAAGGACGAAAACCCGGTAATAATATTATATATTTAATAGGAAAAACGGTTCCGGGCGTAGCCTTAAATAAAAATGGCCACGAATATTATAACCCCCCTAATCCGTATTAAAAAGGATAATTATTAATTTAAAAAAATTTACCGGAGATTAAATGCCCGGAAATTCCAAATATCGGCGCTTTTTTAAACCAAAACGGGATATATTAATTTACGGGAATTTTTATATAAAGTATAAATCTCCGGGTATAATTTGCCGGATTATTTTTATAAAAAAGGCCCTTAAACTATTAAATATTTATTTATATATTATATTAATAAAAAATCGGAATAAATAAGGGCCAGGGGGTTAATTAGGTTTAAATAAATATATTAGGTATTATATAAGGAGGAAGCGTTGGATTTGGTTAAATTATTAGTCCAATTGGGCTGGTTACCAAAATACCGAGTAATAAAAGCCTTATATATACGGGCGGAGATTGCGGTATAGGAGGAAGCAAAGGACGCGGGAGATAAGGATTAATTCTGCTTAGGCTAAAAAAGGGGCCCGAAACGCGTTTTTAAAAAGGAAGGCCGCAGGATGGTAAAGGTACCGGAAACGGGGTTTTCCCCTTATTATAAGGTAAGGTTTTTCCCTAAGGAAAATATATGTACTAGGTATATAAACGCGGCTGGCGTCGCGATAGGCTCCCTGGCAATAGGCCAGTGGTAAGAAATAATAAAAAAAAAATACGGGCCAATTTAAGGGCGCCTTATTTAACCCTTAAATTTCCGCGGTAACTTTAACCAGCCTTAATTATCCCTTTTCCTTGGAACTTTTTTTAATAATATAAGGGCACTTTTATTACTTTTCCCTTTATTTTAAGTTTAACCGGAATTGCGTAAATTACCCCTTTATTATATAATTTTTAGGATCCTTTATAATTATAATACTTTCGGAGTTTAAACTGGGCTTATAAAAATATTTCTTTTATTTAAAAATAAAACTATAATCCTGTTTTTCTTTATATATATTAATACTTTTAATAATCCCTTCCTTTATTCCTTTTATAACCGAGCAAATAAAGGCTTTTTTTATTATATTAGGCCTTAATTTTACGCCGAATTTCCGTAATATAATAAGGGTTTAATTATTTATTAACCTTTATTATTTTATTTATAAGGGTATAATAAGGGTGTATAGTTTTATTTAATACTTAAAGCCTAATCCTTTTTTAACCTTCCCACCGTAATTATATACGCGTTTTTAACCGGTACCGGGCCCATTTTAAAATCGAATTCCCATTATTTGGTTTTAACCCTTATGGGTTTATAATACTGCTAAGGTAATCCTATAACGCCGCAAAATTTCTGCATTAATTTTTTTTTTTAAGGACATATTCCCTGGTTTTTCCGTAATAATAAATTATTTAAAGTATAGGTAATTGGGTTCCGAAAGGCTTTTAAGCTTTATATATTATACAGGTTTATTTAACTTTACCTATTATTATCCCTAATTTATTATACTTGCTTTATTTTAAGGGTAATTAATTTTTAACCGGATATTACGCTTTACCATCGTGGGAAAAAAATTACCCCCCCCAAGGAATATAATTTACGCGTTTTATTAGGTTTTTATAGCGCAGCGTACTGGTCGGTTTTTAATTTTATTATAATATAAATATCCGCTTTTATTTCTTATAATATAAATATTATAAATTCCTTACCGGTATACTATAAAAGGGTTTTTTTATTTTGGCGTAATAATTTCCGCGAATTCCTATTTACGCTTATTAATATAATTCCGTATAATATTATTCTTTAATTATAATTATTAACCTAAATTAATTAGGGGAAAAAAATAATAAAAGAATTCCTTAAATTTTAATCCTAAAAAACGTAGGCTTATTACCGAAACTTAAATTCGTAAATCCTAATTAAACCTTTAAAAAATATAACGGGGAATAGGTTTAATAATCTTGTTATATGGTTAATATTTAAAACCAAATTATTTAATTTAATTAAACCTTTAATTGCCTATTTAGGAGCGGTAATACTTTAAAAAATATAAAATAATCCTATACAGGACTATTCCTAAATAATAATATAATATTTAGGGGAAAATATAATATATTAAATAATAATTATATTTCCATAATTAAATTTCTACCGCCATGGTTTATTACCCTCCCAAAAGTCCCACAAATCCCGGGGGTCCTTCTGGCTTCTTATATAATCCTATACAGGATTATTTTAGGGCTTTAAACTAATTATTTAAATAATCGTGCCGGGCGCCGGTCTTTGGTACAAATGCAGCGGGGGATACCTCCGGCACCGCTACAATATACTTAAAGCTTTATTAATAACCCGAAATATATATGTATATATATAAAGAAAATCATATCCCTTTATTTAAAAGTTTAAAAAGGAATATTTTTCCGTTTTTTTTTTTCCGTTTCTATACTATACCGAATGGCCCTATCCTAAACTATTTACAGGTGGTAATTAAAAATAATTTCCCAATTTTAAAAGAAGATTACCCGTTGAAATTTTAATTTATTTATTTAATTTACGGAAAAAATAAGGCGGGATCCTTATTTAAGGGGCTATACGTAAGAGTAAAAATTCCTTCGTGGGAAAAATTTAATTTTTTATATTAAAGGACGCCATTAAATAATCCTATATAATATAATTTTTATTTTAATAATAGCGAAAGGATTAATCGCGGAATAAAAAAATTATAATTTAATTTTGAAAAATTTATAATATCCCTTATTTTTTATAAGAGCGTAAACCCTTATAACGAATAAAAGCTTAAAAGGCCGCCGCGCCACCACCGTTATTTTCTTTAAAAGCTTTACCTTAATTACCCTCTTAATTATAAGCGCCAAAAGAATTAAACCCTTATACCGGTTATATAAAAGGCCTGGTTAAGCCGGGAATATTTTTAACCCTTAAATTTAAAACGTTTATAACCTTTAAAAGATTAGGGCCGCCAAAAATAATTTTAAAATAATCCTCCCAGTATTTAATATTCTACTCCTATACCGTATTATTAAATAATTTCTCGATACGGAATTTTTTATAAGGGGTATAATTATTATAAAAAGGATCGGAATCCGAAATTAATATATATTTTTAAGGCCTTTATTTTCGGCTATATAAACCTTACCAAATTAAAAATAATTATTATATTTATTTCCGGTATATTTAAATATGGAAATATATTTAAAAAAAGGGAATATATAATAAATAAAAATATTAGGCTTTTAAACTTAAAAATAACTCGCCTACCCAAAGGTATAATATTTATAAGGGTTTTTATTTATTATACTTTTAAATTATACGGCCAATATTTATTAATAATAAAAATAAAGGGAGGAATATAAATTATTTATAATTTACCCTAAAAAGCCCCCATATAGGATAAAAATGGTAATAAACCGATTAACCCTTTTATATAATACAGGGGCCAGGCTGGTAATTTTAAAAAGGGTTTTAAATATATTTTGGTTAATATATATGGCCATATAAATATAATTTAAAGGAGGGTCCCTAAATAGGCCAAATTAAAAGTAATAAAGGATATTTTAAAAAAGTAATAATAATTAATCCTGCTTAGCCTTAAGAAATAAAAATGGAAAAAGTATAAAGGTAAAATAAACCTTATAAATAAAATTAAAAACCGGCTTAAACCGGGTCCTTTTAATAAGGCTTGAGGATAATCTCGGCGGAAGGATATTAAGCTAAAAGGCCTAAACGGCATCGTGCTTAAAAGGTATTTTAATTCCAAAAACCGTAACCGTGCGCTGGGGTGATTAATTTAGGGGAATTAAATAAAAGGAAAAGGTAAAAGAGGACCTTTTAAATAAACCCTGGGAGAAAAGGCCCGGGCTGGTTTATTATATAAGGTTAAATTAATAAAAGATATAAGGTAATAGGGGGGATAAAGGGAGCCGAATAAAACCGTTGGAATTAATAATTAGGTTTTAAAATACCCGATTAATGCGGCCTTACGGCCTAGCCGGCGAAAGAAAAGGAATAGGAATAATTACCAGCGAAATTAAAATTAAATAACTTTATATAAAATTAATAATTTAAAAAAAATATACCTGGAAAAGGGCTTCGGGTAGTAATAAAAGTGGCGTTAATTAAAAGGGCCGTTAAATTATAAATAAAATGCTTAATACCCCGAGTACGGCTCCTTATAATACGAGCCCCGGGCCCTTTTATAAAAGGAGGAAAAATCTAAGGGTAAGGAAAAGCGAAGGTTATATAATAAAGTATAAAAAAAGAAAAAGGCTGGCTTATAAGTATAATAGGTTTGGAAAAGTTAAAAGGCCTATTGGCCATTAATAAATACCGAATAAAAGCCAAAAGATTAAAAAACCCCCTATAAATTTTCTTATTATTACTTTGGTTTAAATAAAATATATTTTAAAAGGATTAGGAAATAAATTAAAAAAAAAAGGGTTATAAAGGGAGCGAGTATTTAAGGAAAAAAGGGGTTAAAAAAGGGAAAAAAATAAGGAATATATAAAAAGAAAAGTATTATAGGGAGAAAAAAGGTACCGATAAAAAATATATAGGAGGAAGGATTATTAAAGGTATAAAAAAAAAGAAAGGGAAAAAAATTAGGCCAAAATATTTATATAATTATCCGATTAAAAATAAAAGGCCTATTAATAATTATAAAAATTATAAAAGTTATAAAAATAATAGGGTAAAAGGGTAATAATAGGAACGCTTAAGGAAATATCTATTTACCTAAAAAAATACCACCGTTTATTTAAAACCCGCCAATATATTTAAACCTAATAGGTATAAATACCCCCTTTTTTCCCCCTATATTTTCTCGATTTTTTCCAATTATATTATTTCCCAGCCTTAAATCTTTATAATATAATCCTGCTTAATTTATTCTCCATTTTAATTTAACTCTTTATTTTTAAATTCCCTTACCCTTTAAAAGTTTATACTACCCTTAACCTAATCCCCAATATCTGGTACCTTTTTAACCTTTTTAATTTAAGAACTTTAATTTAACCATATTTTTTATTTTTTATTATTACCTAATAAAGTAAAAAAGCCCTAAACAGTATTATTTTAATAATAGGAGATTATACCTTTAAAGGGGTAAGGTTAAAAAACGAAACCAATATTTAAATACCTAAATATTAATCGGAATTCTTATTTAAATTATTCCGAAATGTGATTTTTTATATAAAAGCCCTTATTAAACCTTAACGCTTATATAAAAACCAGGCCCGCTAAGGAGGGCTAATCCCCTTATATATTTTATACGTAAATAATCCAAAGTTTAAAAAAATTGTCCAAAGGAATATAAGCGTAATTATTAAAAATATACTTAACCTTATTAACCGTTATAAAAACGACCGCTTCCGTTAACGGCTCCGAAGGCCTATTATTATTAAAGCATTTTTTATAAATATTTAGGCATATATATATAATATTATTAAATTATTAAAATATAACCAACCTTTGTTTTATTAATAATTAATTACCTATAAGGATTATCTTAAAATATATAACGGGGTGAATAATATTAGGTTTACGATTACGGATTTTAAACCTTTAAGGGGGCCTAAAAATATATTATTTATTAAAAACCAGGCGGCCCTTATAATTCCCTTATAATAGCCGTTTTTTAAGAATTACGATCTGCTTAATATAATAAAGGTAGGGATTAATCCTTTAATAAAAAGGCAAAAAAACCCGCGAATAATGTTTATTTAAAATTATTATAAGGGTATAATACTTATTATATTTATATTAAGAAATATAAAAGAGGATTTTAAACGGTATATATAAAAGGCTTATATAAGGTCTTTAGTAATATTTTAAAATAAAACTAATAAGGGTATATTTAAAAAGTACGGCCTCCGGCCTAAGGTTTTTTTTATAATAATTATTTTTATATAAATTAGTCCTTTTTACCGGTCTTAATACCTTATAATATTAAAAACGCTTAGGATTATAATTTATAAATAAAAAATAATATGAATTTATACGCAAATAAAAAGGGAGGTTTATATTAATAAAAAGGCCCTTATATTTTAAAAATTAAAGGATAATAAAAAAAGGTTATAATACCGCCTTTAAAAATTAAAATTAAGTATAAGGGGAAAAGGGAAAAAAACCATATATTACATTTTTTTAGGCCACCGCCTAAGGATTATATAAGGTATTTTATAAATTAAATAAAAGTATTTTATATAAATTATTTAACATTTATTATAGGCCTTCATTTATTAAAAAATTTCCTTAAAATAGGGTAATTATAAGGGAAATTGGTATTATTATTCGGTATAAGGTTTTTTTATATATAATAACGGGAGGTAATAATCCTTAGGGTTATTTAATTAATAATAAAAAATAATAAAGCCTAAATATAAATATAAATATTACCGGGATGCGTTTTTATATATTTAATATTTGTATAAGCCTTAGGCCTTTTTTATACGCCCTAAGCTCCTTAATATTAGGGTAAATTCCATAATTCGTAAAAGGGTAAACCCGTTTAATTTTTATACGGAGAATTAGGATAATATAATAAAGTTAAAATTAGGAAATAATATGGATTCGGATTTTATTTATATAATTAATTCTGTATACCAAAGGCGGAGGGGCCAGGCGGCCTTAGAAAAAAAAGGGGGTAGCGATCGCCTTTATAAATCTTTTAGGGGAAAATATATAATACCGGAATAAAAGCCTAATTTATTAAAATTATTTAAATTATTATTATATACCCCTTTCCTTCCTTTTTTACCCTTTATACGCTTTATTATACGCGTATCCCTTATTAATTATTAATCGCTGCCTTTATTCCCACCTTTAAAAATAACCTTATTTTTTCCACGCGTAATTTTTACCCTTAAATAATTATTATAATTTTAATTTTCCTTATATATTAATTAACGCTGGTGGGTATATAAAGGATAATATAGGCCGCTTTTTAATATTAAGGTAAATAATAATTTCGAAATATTTAAAAAAAACATTATTAAGAAATCTTTATACCGTTTATTAATAAAAGAAAGGGCCCACCGGGCAAAAAACCGTCGGTTTTATTTTATTTAATATTATTTACCCTATTCCGAATTTAATATATAATTTACCTATACCGAGAATTTCTTAGGATGGGTTATTATTAAAAGGAATATTAAGCGAAAGATTATAAAGGAGGAGAAAAAAAAGAAAGTTTAAAAAAGGAAGGCGGTTAAAATAAAAAATACGGCTTATAATATTAAGTATGGCCAGCGCCGCCGATTTAAAAGGATTAAAAGGGCCCCTTAAGCTTAATTGGC
>JAKWBI020000688.1:0-24097 GCA_022664585.2 Zalerion maritima | reverse complement strand
ACTGGCCTAATAAAATAATTCTATTTTCCTATAATTCTTAATATAAATTATTATTATAATATAAAAATGGATAATTACTATATACCGTATTGGTATTTACCTTAATTCCTGGTTTTTTATCCGTACCATATTGGTATTTCCTAAATAATGGAGTAAAGGGGAATTAAATAATAATAATTTTATAGGTATAAAGGAATTAAGGAGGTATATAATAAGGGATATTATAACGGTTATATATTTTCGCGATAACCTTACTTCGAAATTTGCAAAAAATTAATGTATTATGGGGCTTTAATTAACCGAATACCTATAGGCCATATACCTTTTAAAAACTCCCATAGTTTTTTCCCATATAATAAAAACTCCTTTATAATTGGGAATACGTAGTAAGCGTAAGCGAGCGAAGTATTCGCTTTTTAAAATCATTGAGCCCGTGAGGGATTACTAAGAGTTACAAGGGGGAAATGGCTTAAAAGGTGAAAAGTGTGGAGTCCTTCCTACTTAGGCGAAAAACCACTTTTTAATAATTTACAGGTATATTTACTAATATAAGTATATTAAATAATTTATTCTTATTATTTTGCAATATTTAAAAACCCTTATTAATAAATCCAAAAAAGAGCTATAAGCTTATTAGTAAACTGAGAAATATATTTAATGTGGTTTTCCTATATGGTTTAAGCCCCATACGACCAATAATAAAATGTTTATGCATTTACTATTTTACAAATATATACTTGCCCGCATCCACTGTAATAAAGGGAATAAATGAAATTCGAATTCACAAAACGGTATATTAGGAGTTTCGCTATATAAAGCATATTTTTATTTATTTTTACGATTTTATTTGCGTTTTTAATATCATTTTTAAAATTTATTATGGTCGGAATCGTGAGGCGGGTAGGGGCGTGCGGACCATATGCCCAACCATATTATTATATAGCTTTTCGCAAATGCACTCCAGGCCGCATCGGCCCGAATAAATTAAAGAAAAATGAATAAAAAGAAGAAAAATACTGTTTAAATAATTATCCTTTGATTCCAGCTTTTCTTACATTTTTACGATTTTATTTGCATTATTTATATTATTTTTAAAATTAACTGCGGATGGAGTTGAGCGGCGAAAAAATTGGAGGCGGGCTAATTATGTAACCATTGATTTTGTTGTATAATATATAGGCAGTAATAAATCTGGCCGCATCCGCCCTATAAAAATGATTAAAAATGAATAAAAATTGTAAAACCAGTATTTATAAAACTGCCTTCCCATGGCAGCTTTTATTATATTTTTACAATTTTATTTGCATTATACATATCATTTGTAGAATTTATTACGGATGGAGTTGGGCGGCGAAAAAATCAATGGCGGGGAAAAATCACAGGCGGGCTAATCATGTGACCATTGATTTTGTTGTACAGTATATGGGCAGTGATAAATCTGGCCGCATCCGCCCGATTAAAAGGATTAAAAATGAATAAAAATTGTAAAAATGATATTTATAATATTACCTTTCCATGGCAGCTTTTTCTATACTTTTGTGAAGGGCTGAGGTTACGTTAAGGAGCAACGATAAGTGCCATAATAGTATATATATTCGATTTATGGAGGAGGAGAAGGGAAAAAGGGAAAAAAGGCTTGGGATGGGGGGGCATGGTTTATAAATAGCTTTTTATACGTATTGGTCCCGCGGCTAGCCCGCTATATGTATATTATAATATGGGTGGGCCTATAATATATTCCTCCTTTTACCCGCCCGGCTTCATAATGGTAGCGCCGCAAGCGCGATTATTTTTAATAAGGTTATATATCGCGCCCCGTAATATGCGTATTTTTCCGCCGCCGCCTTCGCTTGCGTAAAGCCTTTATTGCGGCCGTTATATATAATGGTTATAAGGGCCACTTCTCGGTTACCTATTATACTTTCCCTAACCTTTATTATAATAATAACCGTAAATGCCCCCCCCCCCCTTAAAATCCCCCCCCTTTTTCCTTTTACTTTCCTGGGCGCCTATATAGGTGCCCAGTATTTTTACGGGTATTTTACGCCTTAAACGGTGGTTTTACGGGCTTTAAACGCTAACCCGTTATTATTTAATTTGTATCCCGGCCAGATTTAATTAAAATTTTTATTATTAAATTCCCGTGGTCCTTTTTTTGTTGCGGATTTATTATAATAGCGGTAATTAACGCCTGTATAATATTTTAAAATATATAACCCTTTACCCCTGGTTTAAGTGGTTCCGGGCCGGCCTTTCCGGTACTATACCGCTTCCCTTTTTACGGTGGTGGCGCCGTAAAACCGGCGGTTTATAAAAATATTATTATTTATACTTTTATTATTATTAAGGTATATTATGGTCCTCTTATTTATTTTGCCCTCGTGGCGGTATTAATCCGCTATATATAATAAAAGGCGCCCGCTTTTTATACCAGCCCCGCTAAAAAAATAAAAATTATTAAGGTATATAACCCCCGTTCCGGCGCGCGATTACTGCGGTTTACGATTAACCAATATAAAATATTTTTATTAAAACCGAGCGCGATAAACCTTATAAAACCTGTATTCGTTATATTATTAATTTTTTTACCTATTATTATTATAATTAATTTTATAAAATCCCCTTTTTAGGCCTTTTTAATAGGCCGCGGTTAATTCGGTATTGGTTTATAAAATAAGGCGTTACCTGTTTTTTATACTTTAAGGATAATTATACCTGTAATATTATAAATAATAAAAGGCGTTTATGGTGGCCCTTTTTTCCGGGTAATTTATTATTAATCCGCCTTTTTAATATTTTAATATTTTTAATATTAAAACCATTATTACCGTTTTTATTACCGCCGTAAAAACTAAGATTTCCCGTGGTAATTTTACCGTAAATTCGCCCCGGTTTTATTATATACCCGCCCTTATTAATCCCTGGGTTAGGCCTACCAATAATTTAATAATAAAATTATTTATTATATTAATACGGGGTATTATACCGGTTCGGCGCCGGTTACCCTTACCGCGCCCGCTATTAATATAATATTTACGCCTAGGTAAATTACCTTTTTTATCGAATTAATCGGCCGCCTAATTATTATAAGAAAGGAGCTCCTCGCCCTTTTATAAAACCGCGTATATCCCGATCTCCCCCTTTTTTCCTATTATATATCCGCCAATAATTCTTTACTAATCCCTTTAATTGTTTACTCCCCCGTCGCCCTTTATCGATATTATATCCTTTCCCGGACAAGCGCCGCGCCCCCGCGGCGGCTTTAATACATTTAATAATGGTACTGTAGCGGTACCGGAGGTATCCCCCGCTGCATTTGTACCAAAGACCGGCGCCCGGCGCGATTACTTAAATAACTAGTTTAAAGCTTTAAAATAATCCTGTACAGGATTATATAAGAAACCAGAAGGACCCCCGGGATTTATGGGACTTTTGAAAGGGCAATAAACCATGGCGGCAAAAACTTAATCATAAAAATACAATTATTATTTAATATATTATATTTTCCCCTAAATATTATATTATTATTTAGGAATAATCCTGTACAGGATTATTTTATATTTTTTAAAATATTACCACTTTTAAATAGGCAATTAAAGGTTTAATTAAACCAAATAATTTGGTTTTAAACACCGACCATATAACGAGATTATTAAACCAATTCCCCGTTATATTTTTTAAAGGTTTAACCAGGATTTATAAATTTAAGTTTTGGTAATAAGCCTGCGTTTTTTAAAATTAAAATTTAAGGAATTCCTTTATTATTCTCTCCCCCTAATTAATTTAAATTAATGGTTATAATTAAAAAATAATATTATACGGAATTATATTAATAAACGTAAATAGAAATTCGCGAAAATTATTATACTAAGGTGGAAGAACCCTTTTACGGTATACCGGTAAGGAATTTATAATATTTATATTATAAAAAGCGAAAGCGGATATTTATATTATAATAAAATTAAAAACCGACCAATACGCTGCGCTATAAAAACCTAAAAAATTATACAAATTATATTTTTTAAGGGGGGTAATCTTTTTCCCACGGTGGCAAAAATATAATATCCGGTTAAAAATTAATTACCCTTAAAATAAAATAAGCATAATAAATTAAGGGTAATAATAGGTAAAGTTGGGCAAACCTATATAATATACGGAGTTTAAAAGCCTTTCGGAATTTAATTACCTATACTTTAAATAATTTATTATTATAAAGGAACCAGGAAATACGTTTTTAAAAAAAAAAAATAATGCGGAAGCTTTATAGCGTTATAGGATTACCCTGGTAATATTATAAACCTATAAGGGCCAAAACCAAATAATAAAAATTCGATTTTAAAATGGGCCCGGTACCGGTTAAAAGCGCGTATATAATAATGGTGGAAAGGTTAAAAAGGGACTGGGCTTTAAATATTAAATAAAACTATATATTTTTATTATACCCTTATAAATAAAATAATAAAGATTAATAAATAATTAAACCCCTATTATATTACGGAAGTCCGGCGTAAAATTAAGGCGCAATATAATAAAAAAAGCCTTTATTTATTCGGTTATAAAAGGAATAAAAAAAGGGATTATTAAAAGTATTAATACGTATAAAAAAAAGCAGAATTATAATCCTATTTTTAAATAAAAGGAATATTTTTATAAGCCCAGCTTAAACTTTAAGGGTATTACGATTATAAAGGATCCCAAAAATTATATAGCGGAGGGGTAATTTATATAATTCCGGTTAAATTTAAAATAAGGGGGAAAGTAGTAAAAATGCCTTTATATTATTAAAAAAAGTTTTAAAAAAAAGGGATAATTAAGGTTAGTTAAAATTACCGCGAAAGCTTAAGGGCTAAATAAGGTGCCCCTAAATTGGCCTATATTATAATTTTACCTACGATTATAAAAAAGATCCTAAAAATTATATAATGGAGGGATAATTTATATAATTCCGGTTAAAAGGATAATAATATTAAGGTAAAGATTACAAAGGTATTTTAAACCGATTTGGGAAAAAATAGGTAAAATTAAATAATATTAATATTTTATTTATAAATAGGAGGGAGTATATAATAACCGGGCTTAATTTATGGGGGTTTATTACGGTTACGAAGGATTTTAAAAGCTGCGTGGCGGAAGGATAATTCGTATAATCCCGATTAAAACCCCGTAAATAAAAAATAGGAATTATGGAGTACCTTTACCGCTTTTTAAAGGGTATAAAAAAAAGAAAGAATTAAAACCATTAAGCGTTTTAAAATATAAGGGAAAATGGATACCGTTTTTTATAATTATTAAATTATTTTTCGAATAAAAGCCTAACCCCCACCGTTTTTTAAATTAAGTTTTGCTTTTTATTATTAATATTAAACCACGTGCCTAACCTTATAAATACCAGGGGAAATATCCCTTAAAGGGCTTGGAAAAATATAAATCGCCCGTCCAAATTAAAATCGATCCCTTTTTAAGGAATTTAATATAAGGGTAATTTTATATAGGCCTTACCAGAAAAAAAAAAAGAAAGATTTTAAAAATTAAACTTATTTGGGAAAAGTTTAGGGGTACCACGCTTTATTACGATCGGACCGTAACCAGAGGGAAATATGGCGATTATAATAATTTATAAATTATAAACGCCAAACTTTTAGGCTCCCATTTATGGAACCATGGTTAATTCCCCACCCCTTTTAAGGGCGCCTAATCCTTTTTACCCAAAAAAGCGGCCAAAAGGGGGGAATAAATATACGGTAAGGAAATTATAAAAGGTTTGGAATTTAGGGAAAAATAAGGCGAGGCCTTTTAGCCTAAATAAATTAACCAATATTACGCCCAACCTTATAAAAAACCGGTAAATTAATAATTATTAAAAGCGGATTAATTAATAATAAGGGGTAAGGTAATCGAAAAGAACGGTAAAGCGGTATATTTATAAAGCCTAAAATCTTTTAGCGTAAAGCGCGGGATATAAGGGATAAAATTTATTAGGGCCCCGGAAAAATAATACTAATACTTAAAAGATGGGAAGGTAATTATTAAGAAAATTATATAGGTTCCTTATTTTAAATTATAAAAATCCCACGATTACGTTTAAAAAGCCTAAAAAGTATTATTATTATTATTATTTTTAATTTTAAGGGACCGTTTATAATTTTCCAACCTAAGGTTAAAAAAAAATAATCCTATACTGCATTACCCTTTAAAAACCTATTTAAATCCTAATTCTTATAATTCTTTCCATCTTTTATAAATTATTTTATTTTTTAAAAAATTATTCCACCATTTAAATTTATTATATTATATTTTTAAGGTAAGGCGCGGTAAAGGCTTTTTTGCCAGAATATTATTACGGTAAAGGAAAATAAAAAATGCCTTATAAATAGGCCTTAGGCTTAAGAATAATTTTTAAAAATAAAAATACCTAAAAGCGTTAATAAAGCTTAAACCTTACCATATAAATAAAAAGCCGAGCGATTACTTTTTAACCCTCCCTTATTTAAAATCCCGTTATTTAAAACTTTTATTATATTAATACCCCGGGTAAAATATAATACGAATATTTCTCTAATATTTTAAAAAATAAAATAAATATTATCCCCCGGCCAATTTATAAAAATAATATTTAATCTTAATTAATACAATTCTTATAAAATAAACCAATATATTATAATCCGATTATTATTACCGCTTTTTAATATATAGGGAAGTATAATATTTAGGGAAAATAATATTTCCTAATATATATATTAATTAAATTAAATATTTAAATAGGTAGTATTTATAAATAATACGTAAAAAATAAATTATATTATATAATATTATATTAATACTTATACCGAACCAGTCGAATCGTTTATTATAAGAAAAATATAAATTAAAGCGAAAAAGGCCTTAAAAACGGAATTTATAAATAGGGATACCTTTTAAGAAGGCTGTAATATGGCAAACCTAAAGCGCTTCGCCTATTAAAACTGGCCTATAAAGAATATTAATTAATAACGGTTATATATCGCGGGGTAAAAACGCCGGCTCGTTTAATATAAAAAAAACCATACGGGTTATATTAATAATATTATTTTATTAAACGCGTTTTTAAACGCCTTCGATAATATATCGTGGGCTTAATTATATAATTTTATAGGGATTATAAATAATAACCTATACCTTAGAACCCATAAGAAATTCCTTTAAAAGTTTAAAGTGTTTCTGAATTAATATAAAAAAACGATAAAGTTATTCGGAAATAAGTTTTAATAGGAAGAAAAAGGGACCACCGCCCGCGTTAAAAAAACCATGCATAACCCTATCGACCCCCAGTTTTAATAAGCCAACCGATACGATTTAATTAAAATGGCCCAAAGGAATTAAACCGACCCCCGCGATTTGCCGCCCGCGCTCCGATTATAAGGAAATAATAAAATACCTATTAACCGATTAATCCTGCCTAAAATAATTAAATAAGACCTAATTAAAAAGCTAAATACTTTAAGCATAATTAATATATATGCGTTATTAAATTAAAAAATAGGCGAAAAAATAAAGCTGGTATTAAATAATGGTAAAATTAGGGAAAATAAACCTTAATACGAAAACCATTATAAATATAATCCTAATTAGATTTATTAAATTGGACGGGATTATATATAAGGATTTTATTATATTTAGGCCGAATTCCCTTAAAAAACCAATATAATCCCTTTGGAAATTTTAAAGGTATAAGCATTTCTTATATTAATAACCAATTTTAATAAAAGGCCCTAATATTAAACCAAGGTAATAAAATATTATTAATATTT
Organism: Zalerion maritima; assembly: GCA_022664585.2. Classification (NCBI taxonomy): domain Eukaryota; kingdom Fungi; phylum Ascomycota; class Sordariomycetes; order Lulworthiales; family Lulworthiaceae; genus Zalerion; species Zalerion maritima. The sequence continues at coordinate 16,310 of JAKWBI020000688.1, read as the reverse complement.
AAAAAATAACCATATATTATATAATTACCTATAAAACGTTTAAAATTAAATTAATAAAAACCTTTATAAATACCCCTTTTATTAAATACCAGAATAAAATTTCGAAAAAAGCGAATATAATACCTGGCCTATTAAAACGTTTAATAATATAATTACGGAAGAAGTATTAATAAAAATAATATTCCTATAATATTATAAATAAAAAAAGGTGTTTAAGGATTAATACGATCGGGTATAAAAGGCTTAAAATATAATTATAAAAAACCCCTGGTTTTTAAAAAATACGCCTGGCTTAATTAATAAAAAGGACCAGGTATTTTAAATACGCCAGCCATAAATAAACCTAACCGATAAGGTTTATAAAATTCCCAGGAATAATGGTATTTAAAATAATTAGCCATTTATTATAATAAAAGGTAAGGTAATAGCGATTAAGGAGTATTTGTAAAAAAGCTGGAAGAATATAAAAGCGGAAATAATAATAAAAGCCCTTATTATTAATATTTATAATAAAACGGCGTAAACGGTTTTTAATTATAATTAGGAAGAAATTAAAAAAAAATAAGGCAGGCCCTTAAAAAGGGTAAAAGTGAAAAATAAGATTAAAGCGGTTGGGGAAAAAAAAGGCGCTAAAGGAAAAAAAAAGGATCCTGGCCACGAAAAAGTATTAGGTATAATAAAGGAGAAAATGGAACGCAATATATAGGAGGAAAAAAAGGCGCCCTTAGGTAATAAGCGTAAGGACCCCTTAAAGTTTACGGACCTAATTTTTTAAAAAATAATGGAAAAATAATTTATAAAGATTATAGGGAGGCCTTATGGATTAACGATTATAAAGGTATTATAAGTATTATAATTTATAAAAATAATCTTATAAGAAAAACTGGTAGATAAAATAAGGGTGGAGGAAATTATTAACGAAATTATTTATAAAAGTAAAAAGCTAAAGGAATATTAATAAATAATTTTAAATAGGCCTAATATTTACCAGATAATTAAAATAAAAATACGCTTTATTAATAATATACCCCCGGAGGAATTAAAGTTTATAAATCTTATATATATTTAACCATATTAATAATATAAGCGTATAAACTTTAGGGTTTTATTTATAAGCCTACCAGGAGGCTTAAAAACGGCAGTATTAAAAGGAAAAAAGGCAGTTTTTTATTTAATTAATATTTTTAACCCATTAATATTAATCCCCTTAATAATCCCCTTTTTCCTTTACCCGAGCCCGTGCTTATTAATATATATAGGAGGGCCAAAAAATAGGCTGGCTAGGGTTATTATAAATATAGGCGCGAAAACCAATATTTTAAAACGAATTTATACTTAGGAATACGGCTTTAAGGCTTACCAGGCGCGAGTTGCGTTTTCCGGTTATAATGGCCAAAAAACTAATTTAACCTTAATTATATAATAATAAATGCACGTTTTTTTAAAACCTAAATATATTGCGTAGAATTTTTTTATACTAAAAGAAAATCGAAAAGGGGCGCCAAAAATAATATTAGGAATGCTTTTTATTATAATAACGGGGTGGAAATAGTATTATAATAAAAAATGCAATATATTAATTAGGGAGCTCGAAATAAAAGGAAGTAATTATATTATTATTATTATAAATTTAACCCTGGAAAAAGAACGTGGAAAAATACTCCGTAATATTTATTCCTAAAAAATAAAGGTTTTTAGGAAAATATAAAAAACCCTTATAATTTAATTAATAAAAAAAAAAAAACCAGTATAGGATTAGGGACACCCCGTATTAATAAAATCGAAATCCCTGCTTATATAATGGAAGTTTTAGATTTAAATAATAATAAAATAATAGCCTAACTTTTTATAAAGAAAATTAAGCGCCTTATAAAAAAGTTTAAGGAGAATATGCCTATAAAGGGGTATATTAATGGGCCGTAAAAAGGGGAGAATCTTTTAAATAAAAAGATTTAAACCGGAGAACCAAATATAAAGGTTACCCTTTATTAGCCAAAGGGGCAGGGGCGTAGAAAGTTTTACGATTACCCACGGAACCCTAATTATAAAAAAAAAGCTGCCAGGAAAAAATTAGACGTTTTCCTAGAAAAGTATTATAAGGGCAACGATCGGGAGTTACGAAGTAATAAAAAAAGGATATAAGATTTTATTATTAATAAAATCCTAAACGTTGGCGGAGCCTAGGAGGCATTTTCCCTTAATAATACTAATATTATTAATATTTTTATTATATATAAGCGTGTAACGGATAAAATAAAACCCGTGCATATTCGAGTAAGGTATAAAACGGCCCCCGTAAACCCGGATTGGTATAAGAAAAAATGGGAAAAAAATAAATTATTAAAAAAAAATCGTAATAATATTAAATAAAGCGAATATATTTGCTTACGATTATATAAGGCAGGGTATAACGGCACCAGGTTTATATTAAAAAGAAGGAATAAAATTTTAAAATCCTTTGGGGAATTATAAAGGGAAAAATAAAGGATATTTATAAATATGCTTATAAATAAAAAATAAGCGTTAATATGGTTTTGGGAATATTTAGGTAAAGTTAACCTTAATATAATCCCTCCTTAAAAAATCGATACGGTACCTTATATAGGGTGGTAGGTTAAAAGTATTCCTATCCCTAAGGTATTAATAATAGTAATAATCGAAATATTTAAGGAGCGAAAAAAAAAGGGGGTGATTAAATTAAATTAAGCGGCGTACCGTAACCCTTGGTTCCTAATTAAAAAAAAAATGGGAAATACCGTTTAATTAATTTAACGGAAAGGCTTAATTCGATTATAACTCGTAATACTTTTATACCCCCAATTACCGATAAGTTTATAAAAAATATAGCCTATTATTAGCTTATTTTACTCCTGGATTTTTACTCCGAATATAACCAAATGGTGCTTAATCCAAAATCCCGAGATCTTATTATCTTTATAATATTTGCCGGCCTATTTAAAATAACCACGCTTTTGTAAGAAAAAACGAATAATATTATTTAATTTTATAGGATTATCTCCATTATTTTTTTAGGTTTTATTTTAATAATATATAAAACACTTATTAATAATATTACGGTTAAAGGTTTTATTATTATATATAATAGGCGAGAAGTTTACCCAGGGGTATGGTAATATATGGCCGAATATATTAGGAATTTAAATTAAGTATTATTACGGAATAAATTGGCCGGGATTATAATTTTTATGGTTAAATTTAAATGGTACTAAAAATTAACCGTAATAATAGGTTTTATATACGGAATAAATGGCCGTAATTTTAAATAGGCCAAAATTATTAAAATTAAAAAATGGACGGTTTTTAAAAATATATCGAATATTAAAAGATTTATTAATATAATGGTTTTTTACCGAATATTTATTAAGGATTTTATTTATATTATTAAACCCTTATACGAATTTACCCGTATAAGGGCGCAGTTTATTTAGGAGGAAAAGCATACGAAAATAATAAAGATCCTTAAATAAGCCCTAATATTATCCCTAGTTTTAATTAAAATTAATTATTCCCCGAAGGTAGGGCGTATTATTATTAAAGTAAACGTATTAGGAACCGGATAGGGAGTATAAATCGGCCAAAAAAAAAAAGGAAAGATTTTAATGGCGAGGTATAAGTTTGGTTATTAAAAAAAAGCCGAAGGAATATATTATTCGGCCAAGCTGGAATATAAGGGGTTATTTATAATTTTAAAGCGATTACGGAATTACCTATACGGCGCGCATTTTACCCTTAGGATAAATACGGCTAATATAATATATTAGCTTAATAATAATATTATTAATTTACCCGGAGCATTTATTATTAAATAAATTATATAAATACGGTAATTCGATTTTAATATAAAGTATATATTAGGAAATAAAAACGTTATGGTAAACGCGTTATTACGAAAACCCCCAGGACCCTTAAATAAGGAAAATAATAAATTAAAGGAAAATATTAAAGATTTTATTAATACGTAATTATATGTATTTAGGGTTATATAAAATTAAAGGAATATTAAGATTTTAGGAGAAAAAATATGAAGTAATAAATTTTAAAAAATAGCGTATTTCCTTATTACCCTAAAAAAACCGAGTAATATTTTTTATAAATTATTCCTTTGTTAAAAAAGGAAAACTTTAAATTACCTAATAAGGGACCAAAAGCTTTGGCGTAAAACCTTAAAGGGTAAATTATAATTATAATTAATGGTTAATAATAATTAAACCCGGAAATATATTATTTAAAGTAATTATATTTATAAAAAGTATAAAGAACGGAATATTATATTTAATTTTATTATTTAGCGTTATTATTAAAAAGGATAATAAAAGCAGGTATAGGAGGTATTAAAAATCTGCCTAATTTATTAAAAGTAAAACCCTTAAAGGTTTAAAATACCGCTAAAGATTTTTAACCTTATTTTAACCCCTTTTTTTAAGGTTTCGTTTAATATTTTTTAAATATTATTAAGGAAAGGGTATATTTGCGTTATATAGGCCAAATATAATTTAATAGGATGGATTAAAGGGCGACCATTATAAGAAATTATAATAAGGCAAATGGCCAATTTCGTTTGGCAGAATATAATTTATAGGTATGGGATATATGGGAAATTAATAATTAATAAAGGACCAAAGAACCGAGGATTTTTGGATAAGCTTATAAAGCGAATAGGCCTGGCCAAGATTACGGTATCGGTGTATAATTTATAATTATAAGGGGGAATAAAATACCACCATTTAAGTACCAGGGATATATTATTAAAATTAAACGGTAATTAGGTTAACGCGTACTTAGGGGTATTAATGGTATAAAAAGCTATAATAAACCAAATTATAGGATTTTCCCCATACGTATTATTATACGGTTAAAAAATGATTACCCTTATTAAAATGGCGCTCCCTATTTGGAAAATAATTAATTGGAAAGGTAATATACCGTACGCGGACTTTTTGGCGAAAAGGAGCCGGGCAATGGAATAGAAAAAAACGGATTTGGTAAAGGCAGCCCAAATCCTATAACGGAATAGGGAAACCAGGGCCAAGTACGTAAATAAGAAAAATAGCGGGAAAATAAGGAAAATCCTATTAAAAAAAGGGGATTTAATATTACGATGGATATTAATTATAAGGGTTAGGAGTATAAAAAATAAGCAAAACCCTTAATAAATAAAACCCTATATTATTTATAAGCTTTCGAATAAAGGAAAAACGGTATAGTTTAGGGAATTTTATAAAGGGAGCCCTTCCTTTAAACGTATAATCGGGAATAATAAGGTTAAGAAATTTATCCAAAAGAACGAATAATAAAATAAGCCGGCAGGAATTAATAATAATACCTGGAAAAAATGGGAACCTTATTTAAAATGGAATAATAAATTGGGAAAGGATTATATAAGATTAAACGATAAGGAGAATGGTTCGGAAGGCCATATTAGGAATAATATATTAAAAAGTTTAGGTAAAAACCAATGCCAAATGGTAATATTTTATAATAACGATTAGGAGGAAAAAAATAATTTAACCGAACGTATTATTATAATATTATGGCCAAAAAAACCACGTAATATAAAAAAATTAAAGAATAAAAAGCGGGAATTGGGGAAAATACCTTTTTTAAAAATAATAAAAAAAGTACGATTTTAAATCCTAATAATAATTACGGAAGAATTCGGTAATATTTCTTTTATAAAGGAATAAAACTATACAGTATTACGAAACCTTTAAAGGAATTACCATATAAAAAGAAATTCCCCTTTTTTTATATCCCTTTTTTTATATAATAATAAGCCCTAACCAGTTTAAAACCAAATATTATAAAAGGACCCAGTAAAAACCATATACTTAAAGCTCCGTTAATAGCCCGAGATATATACACGTATATAAAAAAAAACCATATTCCTTTATTTAAAAATCTGGAAAGGAATGGTTTTATATTTTTTTTTTCCCATTCCTATACCACACCGAATAACCCTATTTTAAACCATTTACAGGTAATAATTAAAAATAACTTCCCAATTTTAAAAAAAGGTCGCCCGTTTAAATTTCAGTTCGTTTATTTAATTTACGGAGAAAAAAGGGCGGGATTTTTATTTAAAGGGCCATACGTAAGAGTAAAAATTCCTTTATAGGAAAAACTTAATTTCTTATATTAAAGGACGCCATTAAATAGTTCTGTATAATATAATTTTTATTTTAATAATAGCGAAAGGATTAATCGCGGGACGAAAAAATCATGGTTTAATTTTAAAAAATTTATAATATCCCTTATTTTTTATAAGAGTGTAAACCCTTACGACGAGCAGGAGCTTAAAAGGCCGCCGCGCCACCACCGTTATTTTTTTTAAAAGCTTTACCTCGGCCACCCCTTTAATTATAAACGTTAAAAAAACCAAACCCTTATACCGATTATATAAAAGGCCTGGTTAGGCCGGGAATATTTTTAACCCTTAAATTTAAAACGTTTATAATTTTTAAAAGATTAAGGCCGCCAAGAATAATTTCGAAATAATCCTTTTAATATTTAATATTTTACTCCTATACCGTATCGCTAAATAGTTTTTTAATACGGAACTTTTTATAAGGGGTATAATTATTATAAAAAAAATCGGAATTCGAAATTAATATATATTTTTTAAGGCCTTTATTTTCGGTTATATAAACCTCGCCAAACCAAAAATAATTATTATACCTATCCCTGGTATACCTAAAAATGGAAATATACTCGAAAAAGGGGAATATATAATAAATAAAAATATTAGGCTTTTAATCTTAAAAATAATTCGCCCACCCAAAGGTATAATACTTATAAGGGTTTTTATTTACCACGCCTTTAAATTATACGGTTAATATTTATTAACGATAAAAATAAAGAAAGGAATATAAACCACCTATAATTTGCCCTAGGAAACCTTTATATAAAATAAAAATAATAATAAGCCGATTAATCCTTTTATATAATATAAAGGCCAGGCTGGTAATTTTAAAAAGGGTTTTAAACATATCCAGGTTAATATACATGGCCATATAAATATAGTTTAAAGAAGGGTCCCTAAATAGGCCAAATTAAAAATAACAAAGGATATTTTAAAAGAGCAATAATAATTAATCCTGCTTAGCCTTAAAAGGTAAAAATGGAAAGGGTGCGAAAATAAAATAAATTTTATAAATGAAATTGGAAACCGGCTTAAACCGGGTCCTTTTAATAAGGCTCGAGAATAGCCTTAGCGGGAGGATGCCAAGCTGGAAGGCCTAAACGGTATTATGCCTAAAAGGTATTTTAATTTTAAAAACCGTAATCGTATATTAGGGCGGTTGGCTTAGGGGGATTAAACTGAAGGAAAAGGTAAAGGAGGACCTTTTGAATAAACCCTGGGAGAAAAAACCCGGGCTGGTTTGTTATATAAGGTTAAATTAATAAAAGGTATAAAACGATAGGGGGGATAAAGGGAGCCAAGTAAAGCCGTTAAAATTAATGGTTAGGTTTTAAAGCACCCGATCGATACGGCCTTGCGGCCTAGCCGGCGAAGGAGAAGGAATAGGAGTAATTATTAGGGAAATTAAAATTAAATAGCCTTATATAAAATTAATAATTTAAAGAGAATATATTTGGAAAAGGGCTTCGGGTAATAATAAAAGTGGCGTTAATTAAAAGGGCCGCCTAATTATAAGTAAAACGTTTAATAATCCGAGTACGGCTTTTTATAATATAAGCCCCGGGCCCTTTTATAAAAGAAAAAGGAATACGAGGGTAAGGGAGGGCGAAGGTTATATAATAAGGTATAGGAAAAAAAAAAGGCTGGCTTATAGGTATAATAAATTTGGAAAAACCAAAAGGCCTATTGGCCGTTGGTAAACGCCGAATAAAAGCCAAAAGGTTAGGGAGCCCCTTATAAGCCTTTTTATTATTACTTTGGTTTAAATAGGATATATTTTAAAAGGATTAGGGAGTAAATTAAAAAAAGGGGGTAATAAAGGGAGTAAATATTTAAGGGAAAAAGGGCTTAAAGAAAGGGAAAAAAGCGAGGAATATATAAAAAAAAAAGTATTGTAAAGAGAAGAAAGGCACCGATAAGAAATATATAGGAGGAAGGATTATCGAAGGTATAGGAGAAAAGAAAGGGAAAAAAATTGGGCCAAAAATATTTATATAATTATTCGATTAAAAATGGGAGGCCCGTTAATAATTATAAAAGTTATAGGAATTATAAGAATAATAAGGTAAAAAGGTAATAATGGGAATACTTAAGGAAATACCTATTTACCTAAAAAAATACCATTGTTTATTTAAAATCCGCCAGTATATTTAAGCTTTATAAATATAAATACCCCCTTTTTTCCCCTTATAATTCCTCGATTTTTTCTAACCATACCATTTCCCAGCCTTAAATCTTTATAATATAATCCTGCTTAATTTATTCTTTATTTTAATTTAATTTTTTATTTTTAAATTCCCTTACCTATTAAAAGTTTATATTACCCTTAACCCAATCCCCGGTATTTGGTACCTTTTTAACCCTTTTAATTTAAGAACTTTAATCCAAATATACCTTTTATTTCCTATTTTTACCTAATAAAGTAAAAAAGCCCTAAATAATATTATTTTAATAATGGGAAATTATACCTTTAAAGGGTTAAGGTTAAAAAATACAACCAGCGCTTAAATATTTAAATACTAATCGAAATTTTTATTTAAATTATTCCGAAAGGTAATTCTTTATATAAAAGCCCTTATTAAACCTTAGCGTTTATATAAAAACCAGGCCCGCTGGGGAGGGCCAATCCCCTCGTATATTTTATATATAAATAACCCAAAGTTTAAAAAAATTGCCTAAAAAATATAAGCGTAATTATTAAAAATATACTTAATCCTATCGACCGTTATAAAAACGACCGCTTCCGCCAATGGCTCCGAAGGCCCATTACCATTAAAGCATTTTTTATAAATATTTGGGCATATATATATAATACGATTAAATTATTAAAATACGATTAATTTTTTTTCCATTAATAATTAATTATTTATAAAAATTACCTTAAAATATATAACGGGGTAAATAATATTAGGTTTACGATTATGGATTTTAAACCTTTAAAGGGGCCTAAGGATATACCAATTATTAAAGACCAGGCGGCCCTTATAATTCCCTTATAATACCCGTTTTTTAAAAATTACGATTTATTTAATATAATAAAGGCGGGGGTTAATCCCATAATAAAAGGATAAAAAAACCCGCGAATAATTTTTATTTAAAGCTGCCTAAAGGGTATAATATTTATTATATTCGCACCAGAAAATATAGGAAAGAACTTTAAAAGGTATATATGGGAGGCTTATATAAGGTTTTCGGCGATATTTTAAAATAAAACCAATAAGGGTATATTTAAAAAGTACGGCCTCCGGTTTAAAATCCTCCTTATAATAATTATTTTCGTATAAATTAACCCCTTTTATTAATCTTAATACCTTGCAATATTAAAAACGTTTAGAATTATAATTTATAAATAAAAAATAATATGGATTTATACGCGAATAAAAAGCGAGGTTTATATTAATAAAAAGGCCCTTATATTTTAAAAGTTAAAGGATAGTAAAAAAAGGTTATGGTACCGCCTCCGAAAATTAAAATTAGGTATAAGGGGAAAAGGGAAAAGGAACCATATATTATATTTTTTCGGGCCACCGCCCAATAATTATATAAGGTATTTTATAAATTAGGTAAAGGTGTTTTATATAAATTATTTAAGGTTTATAATAGGCCTTAACCTATTAAGGAACCTCCTTAAAGCAGGGTGATTATAAGGGGAAATTAGCGTTACTGCTCGGTACGAGGTTTTTTTATATATAATAACGGGGGGCAACAATCCCCAGGGTTATTTGGTTAATAATAAAAAGTGGTAAAGCCTAAATACAAATATAAATATTACCGGGATACGTTTTTATATATTTAACGTTTATATAGGCCTTAGGCCTTTTTTAATACGCCCTAAATTCCTTAATATTAGGGTAAATTCCATAATTTATAAAAGGGTAAACCCGTTTAATTTTTATACGAAAAACTAAAAGGATATAATAAAATTAAAATCGGGAAATAATATAAATTCGGACTTTACCTATATAATTAATCCTGTATACCAAAGGCGGAGGGGCCAGGTGGCCTCGGAAAAAAAAAGGGGTAATAACCGCCCTTATAAATCTTTTAGGGAAGAATACATATTACCGGGATAAAAGCCTAATTCGTTAAAGTTATTTAAATTACCATTATATACCCCTTCCCTTTTTTTTTTACCCTTCGCACGCTTTATTATGCGCGTATTTCCCGTTAATTATTAATCGCTACTCTTATTCCCACCCTTAAAAATAACCTTATTTTCCCCATATATAGCTTTTACCCCTAAATAATTACCATAACCCTAATTCCCCTCGTATATTAATTAACATTAATGGGTATATAAAAGATAATATAGGCCGTTTTTTAATATTAAGGTGGATAATAATTTCGAAATATTTAAAAAGGAGATTATTAAAAAGCCCTTATATTATTTATTAATAAAAAAAAGGGCCCACCGGCCGAAAAACCCTAGGTCCTATTTTATTTAATACCATTTACCCCGTCCCGGACTTAATATATAACCTATTTATACCGAAAACTTCCCGGGGTGGGTTACCATTAAAAGGAATATCGAGCGAAAGGCTGCGGAAAAGGAGGAAAGAAAGGAAGCTCGAAGGAGGGAGGCGGCGAGAGCGAGAGATGCGGCCTACGATACTGGCAGGAGCCAGGAAACTCTTCCTAAAGTTTTTCGGACCGCGGGGCGCGGTCTTTTATTATGGATTGGTAAAATGTAATGGTGCCGGAGGTATTCCCCGCTGTATTTATATTAAAGACCGGCGCCCGACGTAATTACTTAAATAATTAATTCAAAGCCCTAAAATAATCCTGTACAGGATTATATAAAAAGCCAGGAGAACCCCCGGGACTTATGGGATTTTTAAAAGGGTAATAAACTATAGCGGTAGAAACTTAATTATGGAGATATAATTATTATTTAATACATTATATTTTCCCCCAAATATTATATTATCGTTTAGGAATAGTCCTGTACAGGACTATTCCATATTTTCTAAAGTATTGCCACTTTTAAATAGGCAATTAGAGGTTTAACCAAACCAAACAGCTTGGTTTCAAACACCGACCATGCAGCGAGGTTATCAGACCAACTCCCCGCTACAGTACTGGGTCCGTTAATTAATTATTATACCTAAAACATCGGTGCGGTACCGTATATAGGGCGCTGCGGATTTTTCCTTTATTTTTTTATTTTTACCATATTATTACGGGTGCTTTTACGCCTAGGGCTTAATTTCTTTAAATTTTCACTCCACTTTATTACCAAATTACGTTTTCCGTTATATTATTATTATTAATTTTAAATATAATTTGGCCTATACGGGGCCGTTATGGGTTACCGTATTATTAAAGCGTTATTCGTAACGGTTTAATACCATTATATTTGCGAGCTAGGATAAAGGTTCCCAAATTAATTTGGCCTAGCCCTATTATTTTATTAATATTTGCCTTATAATGCCGCGACCCCGCTTTTAGGTTCGAGCTCGAAATACCTTTTTTACCGTTTATTTTTTATTATTTATTCCTTTATTCCAAATCGGTGGGGGTTATATATTATTTTGGGTTTGGGACGGTAAGGGATTATAACTGGCCCATTATAAAAGGTTTATATAAAAATACGGGTAAATATTTAAAGGGGTATTTAATTTTATTATATATAAGTTTATTATTCCCGTAATTATATACTTAGTATAAAGCTAATTTAATTTTCGCGAGGGCCGTACGGTGGTTATATTACGCAGGGAAAATTATACCTTATTATTTATTTCGAACCTTTTTACGGGGGAGCGGTATTTATTCGCTACGTTTTTATATTATTATTATATAACCGTTACCGCCGCTTATACCCATTCGGTGGCCTCTTTTAACCTGTTTAGGAACTGTTTTACGCGTTCCCGCGGCGATTTCTTTAAGGGCTTTGGGTTATTACGCTTTATTATAAGTATTATATAATACCCGTGCGTAATAAAAATGGGCTAAGGCCGATAAACGACGAATGGTAATTATTAATGGTTAATTACACTACCGGTAAAAGCCCGGGCCAGTTTAATTGTTTTATTAATACGAAAATTCGTAAAAAATACCAAACCTTCTGGTTTACTTACTTGGTCGTGCCGTCGGTTTAAGGGTAAAACGCGGTTAATAATCGCTATATTATACTTATTAATTTATATAAGCATTACCAAAAACCACCCACCTAATTCGACCCTTTATTATTTATAATTATTTTTAAAAAACCGTGGATATATTTAAAATATTATATAAACCTTTTAGCGTATACCTTTATTATTATAAATATTATGGTTTTTAAAATTACGCCTTTATAAAGGCGGTCGGTAATTATTATTAAAAAGCGGGGGCTATACGGGTTCGCGGCGGGGAGGTTTATTATAAAATCCATAAATATTTCGCTTTAAAAACGGTCCGCCATTAGAAATAGTTTTAATAAGCTTTTTTTTTGGTTTTTTTATACAGTGGTCCTGCCGTATATATTATAATTATATATAAAACGGCGTATTATACGGGTTATACCCGGCTAAAAATAATTGCGGAATAATATTATTATTATTTTATTATATTTCGGGTGGCCGGTAATTATAAAATTATAAGCCCGCTAAATAAGGGCGGTTTATAATTACTTTTACGCAAATATTTAACGCCGGTCTTTAAAGCGCAGGTATCCCTTGGGTTCGAGGGAGCATTTTATAATAAAAACCTTTATTTTTATATCCGGGGGAAACGCTTGTTTTTTTTTTTTAATTACCTTTTATATAATTTTATATTAATTATTATATTATACCATTACGGATTATAATTCCTAAAACTCGGCGTTTTTAAATGGCGGGCTCGGAAGGGCCCCCATATTATATATGGCCGCCGGTAGCCAATTATTTTAAACCAATTAAAAATTGCGGCCGGCCAGGCGTTTATTTCCCTCCCCCTTCGGTATATCCTGGTCCCGCCGTAATAATACGTTGGGCGCCAGGGATAATTGGCCGGGGCGGAATTTTAATTAAAAATGGTACCGATATATTTACTTTTACCAGTGGACCTAGTATTTTAATAAACGCCTTTTAATTATAAAATACCGTAGGTTATTATAATTCGAGTATACTTAAAATATACCGGTTATATTACGGAGTTTTATATCCCACGCCTTTATACTTTTTATTATGGCCAGGAGTTTTTTATTATAAATATTATAAATATATTTGGCGGGTATTAACCGTTGGGAAAAAAAGGCCACGGGGCGTAACGTTCCCGTTTTACTTTATTGGAAAAGGCAGGAGCCTATTATTTACCCTAAATTATCGGTTTCCAAAACCGTTTCCGCCGCCGGGTCGAATTGCGCTAAAACCGGGGGGGCTATAAATGCCCTTTTTAATTATTAAAACGCGTCGGATTTAATAAGGCCCCAATAGAACCCTTTTCCCTTTTTAAAAAGGGCGGAAAGCGGAAGTTTTAAATTAAAAAATTAATCGATAAATTCCTTATAAAAATTAATAAAGCTTAAAAAGCCGCGGACCCTTTTTATAATTATGGGCTTTTTTTATTCGCGTATGGCCCGCAGCTTTTCCGGGTTGGCGCGTATCCCTTTTCCTATTATTATAATAAACCCAAGGTATATTATTTTTTTATTATAAAAACGTATTTAGTTAAGTTTAATTAAAGGCCTATATTACGGAGTTTTTTTATAATTTAATAAACCTTTAATATATGGTTTCGCTTTATACCGTTTAAATAAACCAGTATATTATTTATATACGCCGTATAAAATATATTAAAAAATTCGCGTAATATATTATTAATATATTATTAGAATAATATTCCCGCGCCGTTAAGGCCGAACAGGGTTACCGTTTATTTATATAGGCCGAAATAAATTCCAAATATTATTTTTTATTTATTCCCGTGGCGAATATATAATTTATAATAGGCGGTTTTAATATTTACCTTGGTAAACCAACGCGCCTTGGCCAGGGTTTATAATATTTTATAAATAAACGGTAAGGGATAACGGTTTTGGCGTATAATTGCATTTAACCCTTTATAATTATAATAAAAACATAACCCGCCCCCCGGCTTTTTAATAAAAAGTACCGGGGCGCGTACGGAAAAGTTGCTGGCCTTTATATAGCCCTTATTAAATAACTCCGTTAAGGTTTTTCGTAAAACTAATAATTCCTCCCTTAATATACCGTAAATCGGACCCCATAATATTTACGGGTTTTTTTCCTTGGTATTTTTTACCAATTTTATTACGTGGTTTATGGAACCGCGGTAAGGTAATAATACTTATTTTTTATTAGGTTCGAATATATTTCCCAGCCCTTTTAATTTATCGGGTGGCCGGAATAATTTGGCCATTAATACCTTTAATTATTTATTAATATTATATAAAAATATCGCGAATAATATTAAATTATTTATTTTTATTTTATGCGCTATAATATATAGGAAGGTAATATTAATTAATTATATATTCGTTAAAACGGTACCCCTTAACCCTTTTTCCCTTACGGAAAGGTTCGCCCTACTAATATAAATCCGCTTTTTTATTATTTTATATACGACCGTTTTTTTTTCGTATTATAATTTGCCCAGTATTATTAGGTATAAAAGATTCGGGACAGGATAATAAAAATAATATTAAAAGTACCCGTTAATATTAATATTTACGTATACCGTTTTTATTATTATAATTTTTCGTTATACGGGTAATACGGACGCGTATATTAATACCTTGGCGGGTACCGGAATATATAAAAGGCGGAGTTTAATAATAAGGGAATTATAAATCGCGCCGTAATATAGGCACCCGTTATTAATAAAAGTATTAGTAAAATAAATCCTATTTAAATAAACGTTTATTAAAAAGGGGGTACCGTTTATCCGTTTTATTCCCTTTATTATTTCGCTCCGCATTGGCGGCTTTTGGGCACGCCTACGTTTAGGAATTACCCTTTTAATTTATTTTCCCCTTTATCCTTGCTTAACGCCCCCGGATAAGGTATTATACCCACGGTATTAATCCGGACCTTTTTAACTAATTTGGCCGGGGTTAATTTATATTTTAAAATAAAATAATTATTAAATTTATACCAAATATATTAGCCTTTTTTATACCGGCGCTTTATTTTAATTACGATTACCCATTTGGCGCGGTATGGCTTATTTTTTAATTTAAAACTTATGGCGTTTACCCCTAATATTAAGGTATCCGGGTTTTTTTAAAAACGCAATTGGTGTATTATTAATGCGCTGTTTTTTTTTATACCTAATACCGAATTTAAACGGAACGTAATATTAATAATTATATAAACCCATTCCTGGTAGGAATTAAAAAGGTAAACCGATATTAATATTAGGCAAAGGCGCTGGTATATTGCTTTATTTAATAATATAAGCTTAATGGAATTATTTTATACGGCGCCCCCTACGTTTACTAAGAATTATTCGAATTGGGAATAGAAGGCTAAAAACGATTACCTTTCCCCTTAATATAAAAAGTGGAACTTTTTCGCCGCTCGTTCGTAATTATTAAGGTCCCCAAATACGATTTTTAAATGCGTAATAAATTACGCGGGATTTTAACCCATTGATTCGCCTTTACCGTAAAATATTATAATAAAGGCTTTCGGCTTATTTTTTAGGCAAGCATTAATACTATACCATAAAGATGTATCGCCCCTAATAAGGTCCTGGTTTAAGATTAATTTATATTCGATTTTAACCCGGAATACCTTTTATTTCGCCTTATTATCGTCGAATTTTGCCGGCCAAAGGAGCTGATTTTGCTGCGGGATTATTACGATCGGCGGATTATAATTTATTGGGGCGGGCGGCGCTTAGTGCGCCGCCGAGATTCGGGTATTAAGGGCCGCGAGCATTTAAGTTAAGCGTTTTTTTATATTATTTAGCTTAGCGGCGGATTTATTATTAATGGCCGTAAATGCCCGGGCTATTTTTTGATGGATAAGCAGCGTTACCGTATCGGGGAGGGCCTATTATATTTATTCGCCGGCGAGAGCCTGGTTATTTTTATTTAGGTTATTATTTATAACAAAGGCGTTATAGGGTGGGTGCGGGATAAAATATAGTAAGGGATTATTTAAAAATCGAATATATATAAAGGGCTAAGGTTATATTAAGGAGTAATAATAAGTGCCATAATAAT
>JAKWBI020000687.1:0-24103 GCA_022664585.2 Zalerion maritima | reverse complement strand
TAAAAAATTAGGCTATTATTTTTTTATTATCCGAATTTAAAACTTTTATTATATAGGCAGGGATTTCGATTTTACCAATACGGGGTTTCCCTAATCCTATATTAGTTTTTTTTTTTATTGGTTAAATTATAAGGGTTTCCTACATTTTCCTAAAAACCTCTATTCCCTGGGAATAAATATTACGGAATATCTTTCCATGTTTTTTTTCCAGGGTTAGGTTTATAATAATAATAATATAATTACTCCCTTTTATTTTAAACTCCCCGATTAATATATTACGCTTCTTATTATAGCGTTATTTCCACCCCGTTATTATAATAAAAGGCATTCCTAATATTACTTTTAACGCCCCTTTTCGATCTTTTTTTGGTATAAAAAAGTTTTACGCAATATATTTAGGTTTTAAAAAAACGTGCACCCATTACCGTATAATTAAAGCTAAATTAATCTTTTGGCCATTATAACCGGAAAATATAACTCGCGCCTGGTAAGCCTTAAAGCCGTATTCCTAAACGTAGGTTCGTTTTAAAATATTAGTTTTCGCGCCTATATTTATAATAATCCTGGCCAGCCTATTCTTTAGCCCTTTTATATATATTAATAAGTACGGGCTCGGGTAAAGGAAAAAGGGGATTATTAAAGGGATTAATACTAATGGGTTAGGAATATTAATTAAATAAAAGATTACCTTTTCTTTCTTTAATATTACCGTTTTTAGGCCTCCTGGCAGGTTTATAAATAAAACCTTAAAATTTATACGCTTATATTATTAATATAATTAAATATATATAAATTTTATAAATTTTAATTTTTCCGGGGGTATATTATTAATAAAGCGTATTTTTATTTTAACCATCTGGTAAATATTAGGCCTATTTAGGATTACCTATCGGTATTCCTTTGGCTTTTTACCCTTATAAATAATTTTATTAATAATTTCCTCCACCCTCGTTTTATTTACCAATTTCTCTTATAAGGTTATTTTTATAAATTATAATATTTATAATACCTCCGTAATTATTAACCCGTAAGGCCTTTTTATAATCTTTACGAATTATTTTTCTATTATCTTTTAAAAAATTAGGTTCGTAAACTTTAGGGGGTTCTTATATTTATTACCTAAGGGCGCCTTTTTTTCCTCCTATATACTGCGTTTTATTTTCTCCTTTATCGCGCCCAATACTTTTTTATAGCCAGGATTTTTCTCTTTTCCTTTAACGCCTTTTTTTTCCCCAACCGCTTTAACCTTATTTTCCATTTTTACTTTTTTTAGGGGCCTGCCTTATTCTTTTTTAATTCCTTCCTAATTATAATTAAAAACCAATTGCGCCGTTTTATTATAAATATTAATAATAGGGGTTTTCGTTATTATTTCCGCTTTTATATTTTACCAGTTTTCCTATAAGTACTTTTTAACCATTATTGCCTTACCTTTTATTATAATAAATGGTTAATTATTCTAAATACCATTATTCCTAGGAATTTCGTAAACCTTATCGGTTAGGTTTATTTATAATTGGTATATTTAAGGTACCTAATCCTTTTTATTAATTAGGCCAGGCGTATTTTTTAAAAACCAGGGGTTTTTTATAATTATATTTTAAGCCTTTTATACCCAATTATATTAATCCTTAAGCACCTTTTTTTATTTATAATACCGTAAAAATATTATTTTCATTAATATTTCTTTTATAATTATATTATTAAATATTTTAATAGGCCAGGTATTATATTTATTTTTTTTAAAATCCCATCCTAATATTCGATAAAAGGGGTATTTATAAAGGATTCCGTTAATTCGATTTTAAGCGTCCCATAAATAATTATATAATATATGGTTATTTTTTAAATATTAATAATATTTTATTACCTTGGTTTGGTATTGGGGCCTTTTATTAAAATTAATTATTAATATAAAAAGTGCTTATACCTTTAAAATTTCCAAAAGGGTTATATTGGTTTCCTAAGGGAATTCGGCCTAAATATAATAAAATCCTCGCCTATGGTCCCGTTTAATTTAATAGGTTTAATTAGGATTATATTTATAATAATTTTTATATTAAGGTTTATTTTTCCTAATTTTACCATTATCCAATACCAGCTTTATTTTTTCGCCTATTTTTTAATTTAATAATGCATATATATTAACCATATTTAAAGTATTTAGTTTTTTAATTAGGTTTTATTTAATTACTTTAGGCAGGATTAATCGATTAATAAATATTTTATCGCTTTCTTATAATCGAAGCGCGGGCGGTAAATCGCGGGGATTAGTTTAATTCTTTTAGGCCATTTTGGCCAAATTATATTGGTTGGTTTATTAAAACTAGGGGTTAATAGGGTTACGCGTGGCTTCCTTAGCGCGGGCGGTGGTCCCTTTTTCTTCTTATTAGAATTTATTTTCAAACAGCTTTATTATTTTTTTGCGCTAATCCAGGAACGCTTTAAGCTTTTGGAGGAGTTCCTTATAAGTTCCGAGGTACAGGTTATTATTTATAATCCCTACAGAATTATATAATTAAGCCCATAATATATTATTAAAGGCGTTTAGGAACGCGTTTAATAAAATAATATTATTAATATAATCCGTGTGGCTTTCCTTATATTAAGCGAGCCGGCGTTTTTACCCCGCGATATATAACCATTATTAATTAATATTTTTTATAGGCCAGTTTTAATAGGCAAAGCGTTTTAGGTTTACCATATTGCGGCCTTTTTAAAAGGTATTCCTATTTACAAATTCCGTTTTTAGGGCCTCTTTTACTTTAATCCATATTTTTCCTATAACGAATAATTCGACTAATTCGGCATAGGTATTAATACAATATTATATAATATAATTTATTTTTTATATATTACTTATAAATACTACCTGTTTAAATATTCGATTTAATTAATGCGTATATTGGGAAATATTATTTCCCTTAAATATTACGCTTTTTTATATACCAGAAAATAATAATAATAATCGGATTATAATATACTGGTTTATCTCGTGGGAATTATATTAATTAATATTAAATATTATTTTTATAAATTGGCCGGGGAATAATATTCGTTTTATTTTTTAAAATATTAAAGAAATATTCGTATTATATTTTATTCGGGGTATTGGCGTAATAAAAGTTTTAAATAGCGGGATTTTAAGCGAGGAAGGGTTAAAAGGCGATTATTTGGCTCCTTATTTATATGGTAAGGTTTAAATTTCGTTGGCGCTTTCGGGTATTTTTACTTTCGAAAATCGTTTTTAGGCCTAAGGCTTATTTATAAGGCGTTTTTTACCTTCCTTTACCGTAATAATATTTTAATAAAAAAGCCTTTACCGCGCCTTACCTTAAAAATATAATATAATAAATTTAAATAATGGAATAATTTTTTAAAAAATAAAATAATTTATAAAAAATGGAAAAAATTATAAAAGTTAAGATTTAAATAAATTTTTAAAGGGTAATGCAGTATAGGATTATTTTTCCTTAACCCTAGGCTGGAAAATTATAAACGGTCCTTTAAAATTAAGAATAATAATAATAGTAATGCTTTTTAGGCCTTTTAAACGTAATCGTGGGATTTTTATAACTCGAAATAGGGAACTTATATAATTTTTTTAATAATTACCTTCCCATTTTCCGGGTATTAATATTATCCTTCCGGGGTTTTAATAAGTTTTATCCCTTATATTCCGCGCCTAATATTAAAAAATCTTAGGCTTTATAGGTATACCGCTTTACCATTTTCCTCGATTGCCTTACCCCTTATTATTAATTGGTCCGCTTTTAATAATTATTAATTTGCCGGCTTTTTATAAGGCCGGGCGTAATATTGGCTAATTTATTTAAATTAAAAGGCCTCGCCTTACCTTTCCCTAAACTTTAAACCTTTTATAATTTCCTTACCGCATATTTATCCCCTTCTTTGGCCGCTTTTTTAAATAAAGGAGATTAGGCGCCCTCGAAGGGGGGTGGGGAATTAACCATAATTCCATAGGTAAAAGCCTAAAAATCTGGCGTTTATAATTTATAAACTATTATCATTGCCATATTTTCCTTTAATCGCGGTCCGATTATAATAAAACGTGGGACCCCTAAACTTTTCCCAAATAAATTTGGTTTTCGAAATCTCTTTTTTTTTTCTTTTAATAAGGCTTATACAGGATTACCCTTATACCAAATTCCTTAAAAGGGGATCGACCTTAATTTAAACGGGCGATTTATATTTTTCCAAACCCTTTAAGGAATACTTCCCCTAATATCCATTAAATTAGGCACGGGGTTTAATATTAATAATAAAAAACAAAACTTAATTAAAAAAACGGTGGGGGTTAGGCCTTTATTCGAAAAACGATTTAATAATTATAAAAAACGGTATTCATTTTCCCTTATATTTTAAAATGCTTAATGGTTTTAATCCTTTTTTCTTTTCATACCCTTTAAAAAACGGTAAAGGTACTTTATAACTCTTATTTTTTACTTACGGGATTTTAGCCGGGATTATATAAATTATCCTTCCATTATATAATATTTAAAATCCTTTATAACCGTAATAAGCCTTTATAAACCAAGCCCAATTATTATATACTTTTTCCTGCCTATAAATAAAATACTAATATTATTTAATTTTGCCTATTTTTTTCCAAATCGGTTTAAAATACCTCCGTAATCTCTATTTTAATATTATTATCCCTTTAACCGGAATTATATAAATTATCCCTCCGTTATATAATTTTTGGGATCTTTTTTATAACCGTAGGTAGGGTTATAATACGGGCCAGTTTAGGGGCGCCTTATTTAACCCCTAAACTTTTACAATAATTTTAACCAACCCTAATTATCCCTTTTTTTTAAAACTTCTTTTAATAATATAAAAGCACTTTTATTATTTTTCCCTTTATTTTAAGTTTAACCGGAATTATATAAATCGCCCCTCCGTTACGTAATTTTTAAAATTCTTTATAATCGTAATACCCTCGAAGTTTAAACTAGGCTTATAAAAATATTCCTTTTATTTAAAAATAGGATTATAATCCTGCTTTTTTTTATATATATTAATACTTTTAATAATCCCTTCCTTTATTTTTTTTATAACCGAATAAATAAAGGTTTTTTTATTATATTACGCTTTAACTTTACGCCGGACTTTTATAATATAATGGGGGTTTAATTATTTATTAACCTTTATTATTTTATTTATAAGGGTATAATAAGGGTATATAATTTTATTTAATACTTAAAGCCTAATCCCTTTTTAACCTTCCCACCGTAATTATATACGCATTTTTAACCGGTACCGGGCCTATTTCGAAATCGAATTCCTATTATTTGGCTTTAATCCTTATAAATTTATAATATTACCAGGGTAATCCTATAATACCGTAAAACTTCCGTATTATTTCTTCTTTTTAAGGATATATTCCCTGGTTTTTTATAATAATAAATCGTTTAAAATATAAATAATTGGTTTCCGAAAGGCTTTTAAGCTCCGTATATTATATAAATCTGCCCAGCTTTATTTATTACTTTCCTTAATTTATTATATTTACTTTATTTTAGGGGTAATTAATTCTTAACCGGATATTATATTTTTACCACCGTGGGAAAAAAACTGCCCCCTTTAAAAAATATAGCTTATGCGATTTTTTAGGTTTTTATAATATAATATATTGGTCGGTTTTTAACTTTATTATAATATAAGTATCCATTTCCGTTTTTTATAATATAAGTATTATAAACTCCTTACCGGTATACCATAAAAGGGGTTTTCCACCTTAGCATAATAATTTCCGCAAATTTTTACTTATATTTATTAATATAATTCCGTACAGTATTATTCCCTAATTATAATTATTAACCTAAATTAATTAGGGGGAAAAAATAATAAAGGAATTCCTTAAATTTTAATCCCAAAAAACGCAGGCTTATTATTAAAACTTAAGTTTATAAATTCTGGTTAGACCTTTAAAAAATATAACGGGAAATAGGTTTAATAATCTCGCTATATAATCGGTGTTTAAAACCAAGTTATTTGGTTTGGTTAAACCTCCAGTTATCTATTTAGAAATGGTAACACTTCAGAAAATATAGAATAATCCTGTACAGGACTATTCCTAAACAATAATATAATATTTGGGGGAAAATATAATATATTAAATAATAATTATATTTCTATAATTAAATTTTTACCGCCATGGTTTATTGCCCTCCCAAAAGTCCCATAAATCCCGGGGGTCCTTTTGGCTTTTTATATAATCCTGTACAGGATTATTTTAGGGCTTTAAATTAATTATTTAAGCAATTACGCCGGGCGCCGGTTTTTGGTATAAATACAGCGGGGAATACCTCCGGCACCACTATAATATAATTAATAAAAAAACGTCTGTGCATTTATTATTTTACAAGCATATACTTGCCCGCATCCACCGTAATAAAAATGATAGAAAGAAATGGAAGTAATAAAAATATTTATTAGAAGTTTGGCTATATAAAATATATTTTTATTTGTTTTTACGATTTTCTTTTCCCTATTATATAATACAAAAAGGGTTATTATATATAATAAAAAAAAACGGACGGGGGGGTTATATAATCTAACTTATTATGCATCATTTTTATAAAAGCTGTTTTACAAGCATATACTTGCCCGCATCCATTATAATAAAAATAATAATAAAAAATGGAAATAATAAAAATATTAATTAAACATTTGGCTATATAAAACTTATTTTTGCTTATTTTTACAATTTTCTTTTCCGTACTATATAATATAAAAAGGGTTATTATATATAATAAAAAAAAACGGACGGGGGGGTTATATAATTTAACTTATTATATATTATTTTTATAAAAGCTATTTTATAAGCATATACTTACCCGCATCCCCTATAATAAAAATAAAAATAAAATGGAAATAATAAAAATGTTTATCGAAAGTGAATAAATACAACGGTTGTGGCGGTTTTAATCCATAATTAATTAAACACTCCCCGTTTTATAACCCTAGTGTCGAGTTTATCGTACAGTGTTCGGGTGTATAATATCCTTCCCGATCCTGACACCGCTTATGTCCCGCACAGCTTGCATTCTCCAATCTCTATCAGACGTGAGAATTCTGTTACACTGCCCTGCAAGGCCAGCATGTCCTTAAATATGCTCAATGATTTGAACATGGATGACGAAGACTCCGAGGGCGACATAGTAAATAACGCTCAAAGGCACAATACACATATATGGATGGACCTTTAATATGTAAAACTGATAAGCTGGTGTTTAAATTCATGTTTCTTTAATTCAAATGCCGAGTTGCCATATTTGTTAAGGTCGCTCAGCTGTACGCATGGCCGGGGTCTCCCTATTCCCCCTCCTTTTTCTTCCCCCTCCTCTTATCAAAGGATTACTGTATACTACAAACTAACGCATGCTGCTGTACTTGAAGAAACTTCGAGCTCGCTCTGCTTTGCCCTTGCTGGACAGTTGCGTCTTTCTGGAAATATCCGACAAGCTGCCAGATCGTTTCATGACGACCTAACCAAGTGCGCAAGGACCTCCCACAAATCTTTGCCCTTCCCTTTATCATCACCTACGGCGACCTTAACGAGTTGAACATACTTGTCAACAATAATGGCTACACATCACCGCCGTCATCGACTGGGCTGAGTCTAGGATCTTACCGTTCGGTACTTCGCTGTGGGGATTAGAGAATATCCTGGCTACATCTAGAAAGGGTAATTAAATTGCAGGCGCTTACAATAGTACAAAATTAGCGACACAGGACAATATATTAATTTCCGGCGGTGGTCATCTCAACTAGGCTACTATGATACTTGCTGGCTACGTACACGCGGGAGCAATGAGGGTGGCTATCTAAGCAGGGATGCGATAGTGGAAAGCAACAGTGAACATCGAACTTAAGTGGGCCACCCGATGTAACACAATCGCCTGCTGCTGTCTTGATTCTGAGGCACCTCCAACGCCACAGGGCAGAAATAGACTAGTGTTTCGATAAGCGTAAGGGGAGGACAGATTCAGGCTTCGGCGGCAATGAACCCCATGTCAGCAAGCTCCTGGAGAAGGAGGGAAACGGTGACTGGCGCTAGCGCTGAGCCGCTACTGGCGATGTTGGTGATGACAACCTTGTGCGTGTCCTTCTTGGGCCCCACGACGACTTTTTCATAGTGGGTGCCGGGTTGCACAGGATCGGGGTCACTTGGAGAACCGCTAGCTCCTCCACAAGGTTCACGGCTAATGCACCATCCAGTCGGCGTCAAGTCAGCAACGGTCCGGGTTCCACGGTTCCGAGCGGAGAGGGGCAAAACGACGGTAAAGGAATCAGCGTCGGCTTCCTCGCCCCACTGGACCTCGATCTCGGCCGTGCGCTCCAGGCCCTGTGCATTGTGCAAGGCAAAGTCCTTGACCTCGAGAGCCAGCGAGTCGGAGAGGTTGTACTTGGTGAGATAGGCGGCGACCTCCGCTAAGAATGCAGCAGGGGCATTCTTAGTAACTCCGGCCCCAGTAGCTACGGGCGATAGCCCCGCGGCGAACTCGAAGGGCACGAAAGCCTTCTGGTCGAGCTTGAACAGGGTGCCGTGCATATTTTTTACATCTGCCGAGTCGATGGCAGCGGCCTTAGTCCATAAGCCACCCTTCATGCCGATATCTTCGTTTTCGAGGCGGACAGTGCCTTTCGAAAGCAGATCGTGACGGTGGACTAAGTGGATGCCAAAAAAGGCTCCCGTGCCGTATTTGGCAATGAGGGCGAGCAGGGCCTTAACATGCGCCTTGTATTAGGCGTCGGGCTCAGTCGACTTGTCATTAATATGGACAAGACTATTGTACCTGGAGATATATATAAAGTCAGGCAAAATTTCTGTAGTTGGAGGGGCTTGGAAATTGGCATGGACTCACATAGATCCGGCGACGCCCAGATCAGGGTTTCCAAGAGGCCTTCCAAGACCAGGGATATCCATTGGGTGGAATGGGGTAACGTTTGCGGCAGCCATAATGATCAATTATAATGGTGTTTTTTTGGGAGCAAGAGAAGCAGGATGAGTTAATCAAAAGGTGTTATGGACAACCAAACAGGCCAAAAGTGACTAACATGCCAGTCAGCATTTGTACCCTGAATTGGGCCTGATATGACTTCTAACAAAAGGTGTCAGCGTGCGCTGGTTAATTACTAAGGGCGAGGGGGCTCACTGGTAAGGAATACTGAACCCTTTAAGTACCTTTCGACATGGCCCGATTCCTAATGGTGTTGGACTCTTTCGAACGGTTCATCCCATTTCTGCCTGCTTGGCCTTGGTGTGAAGGGAGATACAGTGTTTATATGTAAGTTAATAGGTTAATCACACCCGTTTACGCGTGTTTAGCCTTGTATTTCGAGAATGGCCGACAAGCGGCAAATGCTACCTTCCCTGCCCCATGCGTTAGCTGCCTTAAGCTTGCATATCGAAAGATCTAATAAGTAAAGGTGGAGCCCCGTTTACCATATTCGATATAATAGGAAAACTTCTTATGCATTGGGCTAAAGCCTAATCATTATTACATGGTACGTTTCCACTCTGCCTGGTGCGTTTTTATTCTCCATGGTGTATTTACGCTTATATAATATATTTTATTTTATATAATGCGTTTACATTTTATTATATTTTATAAGGTGTATATTACCCGTCACGTGATAAACCGCGTTTTATGGCAACCGGGCCGATTTTACGCAGCTACTCGACACCGCTCCGATCCCCTGCCTGCTCTCCAAAGTTTCTATCATCAGCTATCCAAAACGCAAAACACACCTCATGAAATGGCATCAGAGATACATAGACTTGTTGCGGGGCTATCGAAGATGCAGATAGCGGAATTCTTCGCCGAACACGCTCCTCTCTCGCAGGAAGAATGCAACCGATGGGCTGAAATGGCTAACGGCTCTCGCGTTCGCGCATCAGATGTCCAAGGCGCCACTAGTTACACCATGGTGCCGGTCGATAGTGTTGCGGGATCTGTTGTGCAATTTCGCTCCCCTGACTACGCCTTAGACCTCGGGTTCCTGGCTTTCGTAGAGAAAACCTACGGGAGGCGCTTTGTACCAGGCCATCGGAACGCCGGCATGCTGGGCATGCTCCACGTCTATACGATGGACAACGTGCACGGGATCTCCGCTTATCTTGCACGGGAGCAGTTACGCGAGAACGGCTGCCGTCTTCTAAGCACAACCGTGCAGGACTTGGCTAGGTAGGTCATCACACGCCAGGTCCCCATGGTCCCACGGTGGCCTCTCTGACACTGAGGAACGTCACGCAGCTTCTTCGCCTCGGCATGGCACAACACGCCGCCCTCGATGCCCATTCCTGGCCGCGGCGAGCTGTACGCCAGCTACGAGTCGCAGCTGCAACAACTTCACGGGGGTCTGCCGGTGCGGTTCCGAGCGACGTTGAAGCGCCTACTCAAGCAGCTTCCCGAGCTATTCGCGGAGGACTGGCCGTTAGTGCCGAACCATACAGACCTCCTCGAGAACAATATCCACGTCAGCCTGGAGACGGGTAGCATCACGGGTATTTGTGACTGGAAAGACGCCACTGTCGGCCCATTCGGCACCTCGATCGAGGGACTCGAGTGCCTGCTTGGGGAGCGGACGATGAAGGGATGGCGATGGCTGGCCAGCCAGATGAACCTCCGTAGGCAGTTCTGGCAGGCTTTTTACGCCGCTATGGGATCCCGCACGGCCGAATTGGAGCAGCGCATCGACACGGCGCGATTGGTTGGTGTTTTCCTGACGCACGGTCTAGTCTGGGTAGATGCTGAGAACCGGGCGCCCGCCACTGAGGGATCGTCAGCCTTGGGTTACCTAGAGGCGGTTACCTTGGGACTTGAAGAGGTTCTGGGGAATGGCGAATTGCTATCAAGCTCTTTGCATTTAGGCACAGCATTGCAGCGCTGTGATCGAGTGCGATACCCTGACCGTCCAGATACTGGGTCTCCGACAAGCACGGTAGAATGACAAAGGTGTCATTTGTATATCCAGAATTAGAAACCTTTCCATCGTGCCATCGTCAAACTTCACCTCTCGAAATGCTAGCTAATGGCAAATTCGCCGGGCCTCCACTATCCCAAATTTTTTCCAGTATGATGGTGGCTTCGGGGTCTATGCCCGCCTGTATTTGCTGCGGCGATGATCCCCCAGTCGGTGTCTTTGCACGGCTGCCCATGACGTCATGGAAAGATCCTCCAAGCATGCGACCAGTGTGTGTGATCAGAGCCTACAACGCGCGTGCTGACTAATCTTTACTCGACTGTGTCATGTAATTGGTGGCTGTGTATGCTAGAATGCATCTCCAAACAAAGCTCGCATTACGCTATAGTTCAACATGGATTTTCAAACACAACTGGAGCAATTGCAGCGGAAATTGGAGGAAGCAGAGCAGCAGCGACAACAAGAGCGAGAGCACGCCGAGGAAGCAGAGCAGCAGCGAGATGAAGCAGAGCAGCAGCGACAACGAGAGCGAGAGCGCGCCGACGAAGCAGAGCATGAGAGCCGCAAAACCATGTTGCCTGAATATATTAGGGGTTGCCATGAGCTTATCTTTACGAAATTCACAGTCCAACCGAACAAGGACCGTACATCAAAGGGGGTCTATAACCAACCCACGAAACAAACTGTGCCCGACGCGTCTCGAACCTTGGTCTGATTTCTTCGAGCAACAAAGGAGCATATTCGAAAAACTATATATTACGTTCCCGGGATAAAACAAGGTCTTTGAAAACCGGACTTTAATGCGTGGTTTGGGGGATCGGGTTATTAGGAAAATGGTGGCTAATAAGAAAGGTTTCGAATATATCCAGCATACCAGTGTGGAGGAGCCGGTGATGATTATTGTTGAGCACCTGAAGGATGAGGACGGCGCCAAGACGGCGTTTAATATCGGCGGCGGCATCGTATTTAAGAACTATCCAAACGCTATAAGCGATGTTACCGAAAACCCTATAAAACGATGTACGGTTTAATCACCACCGAAAACGCCAAGCAATCCCTAACCCGACCTTAACCAGCTTCGTCCAGATTAGATCTGTATTTATAAGCGTAACGATAACGACTCGACCAGGCAAAGGATAGCCTATATTATCGAGTATAAAGCACCCCATAAGCTTTTTTTACTGCATTTTCGTATTAGGCTATGTCGGATGAATATTTATAAGGATGTGGTTAATTAAATTACCAAGCCCACCACGGAGAATATAAACGCCCTCTTTTAGTATTACGCGGACAGGTTGGCGGTAATTGCCGTAATGTAAACGTTTTATTATATAATAAAGGCCGGGCTCGAGTACGGTTATTTTACCACGGGGAAGGCGATCGTCTTTTTTAAGGTCGATTGGGCTCGCCCAATAATGCTTTATTACCATTTGGCTGAACCTAGGCTGAAGGTCGATACGCACCCGGATAATCTTATTTATTATACTATTATAGGCCAGGTCCTTGCCTTTGCTTTCCTGGCCTTTCGCTCGTAAGTACGCGAGCACGAATACGGTTAAAATAACCGCCAGCTAACGATTAACGGCCTAAAAATATACGGTCCGGGATAGTGGAGACGGTGGAAGCGCGAGTGCAGTCCTACCTGGACAATAAGCATCCCTGATCATTGTAACTGAGCGCGCATCGGCGTGCATGCTGGATAAAGCTCACCATATCCTCACCTCCGAAACTGGCGAACATTGCCCTCAAGTTTAATAAATATGCCAGCCATATATCGCTCCGGACGATAAATTCGACGCCATGTGCAATCCTGTGAATATCGACCTGGACGGAGTTAGTTCCTCGACAGGAGCATAGCAATTCCAGACCGTATGGAACCGCAAGCAACAAGCCGTACCGACCCGCAGTTTACTCAGCGTACATTCAAAGAAAGAATACTAGGAAGCAAGTCTAGGCTTGTACAAAAATCCGTGGGGCCCCATATGGCCGTGCGCAAAAGAAAACATATGGGACTATATAGAGTTTTTAAAATAATCCGTATAGTCTTATAAAACCACACGGGTTTTATAATACGGTCCCATAAAACCATACGGGTTTAATGATGGGGACCCATGAAGCCCCATAAGTTTTATAGGGCGGTTCTAGATACAAGACGTAGCGCGAGGAGAGAGGAAAGAACAAGAATCAAGCCTCTCGCGTTTCTACTCACGTGCCAAGGCACGTGTGTCAACTTGCTCTTGGTTCAACTACGGCGGAGGGAACCGAGAGTTCAGTCGGTACTCTGATGCTAAGAGGTATTTTGCTTAGTAGGGAACGTAGTGGGCGCTATTTGCATTGCTTGCCCTCTAGGTATGCAGCTCTCCAGAATTCGGAGCTTGGGATATTGTTGGTTCTTCACTGGGCCCATCTGCGAGGTTTTTGGAGCCAGGTAGGTAATTAAGCCCTCGCGCTTAACGCGCTCATGTGCTCATTACTAACAGGCAAGTTAATACGCATAACTTTAAATCCATCCTGGGTCTTTCGTTGCATTTCGACGTTTTGAATAGCAAGTGACGATCATCTGCCCGAAGGAAGATGGTCGCTTCGAAGGTGGTTACTATTCACGCAGAATCCAATACATGTTACGGCTCCAGCCCCCTCAGAAATTGCTTCCCCCGTGCATCCAGGTTCGGATACTTAGAAAGTGCATAGAAGTCAAGCCAAAACTCGCGGGCGTCTGTGGAGAAAGGGCCATGGGGCAGGCCGTACCCGGTCGGAAGTAGAAAGGCTGAATAGATCGGCTTTCCATCTAGGCTTTGTATCCGGGTCGAGTGGAGCTGTCGAAGCTGCGCCAAGCACTCTGCCGTTTGCTCGCGACTCGAATTCTTTCAGCAGTCGACATCGTTGCCCAAGCTGTGTTTAGCGGCTGGCCTCGTATACGTCTCGTCACCATGAAGTAGCGCTCGCCCTCGCTCCATTCCTCGAGGACGCTCGGAACCGGAATGGTCGTATTCGCCCCGAGAAACTGGAGATTTCTGGCCTCGAAGTTCGGAGGACTGTTCGATCGCTCCTTAACGATTGATTTCGAACCTACTGACCATGCTCCCCGGTCGCTCACTCCATAGAAGAGCTTTACATGGCTGTCGTATCTGCAAGAGTCTTAACGTCCAGGGGACCAGCTGCACGCAGGGCAAGATGTTTTGGCTGCCATATCTAAATACGTGGGAGAAAGAAGAAGAAAAAGAAGAAGAGAAAGAGAACGGGGCGCCGTGGTAAGACTGAGTTATCAATCCTGAAATGTGGGCTACAATGATTAAAGCCAGTAATATTGTGCGTCACGTGCGGCAGATGCACAGACGGATTTGATGAATAGTATTGGCCGGAAGTACCAGAGTTACGCTGGTCCAGCCACAGTCGAGTTTTCCTTAAACTTCCCCTTATTCTCCTCCATGCCTCCCCCATAATGGCTCGCCATCTCGGCTTAGCGAGAGAGCAGATCAACTTTCGTGCCTTAATTCTGCAAGGGTATCTTGCCCAGTAGGGAACGTAGTGTTTTCCGGAATTCGGAGCTTGGGATACTGTTAATTCTTCACTTTAAGGACAGCTTATTTCAGGCTGGCACATGCTGGTGGTCACCTTACGATTGGCACTGGCAGATAAATCTTGGCGGAGATGTCGGAGCTGGATTGTCTGACCCTACCCACTGCCCCCCACGTTTTTGGGCACGTCACCGAGCCTGCTATCAAGTCGCCCCCCCAGAGTCCATGTCGAGGGTAGTCGGCGACGTTAAGTTAATTGAATGCACTGCATTTAATCAACCGTTGATGGCGAATCAATTTTAAGTTGATTGATGCAGACCCCTGGCCCTATAGTTGTCTCTCGCGCGTTAAGCTGATCCCACGGCTTTGCGCATTTGGACGAGTGCTTATAGCCGTTCGTCTGTTGCATGGCGCTTGCGTTTGGATCGCTGCGAGGGTGTGGGTGACTCCAGCCGTATAGGCGGGCCGCCATCAATTAGCGAGGTGTCCACCATCGTGACCAAAATAGCGTTTACCGCTACAGGCTCATCCCTCCTTACGAATATCGGCTGCATAAAACTGGGCGCAACCAAGGATTCGCCTCCCGAGTCTAAGTTGTCCATTTTATCCAAGGATGAAAATAAACACCAGACCAATGTTCACTCACGAAGCAATGGCTACGGCCTTGGTGTGGACAGCTGCTGGATTACGTGGAATGGTTAAAACGTGCTATGGCTTCCACCCGACTATCGGCCTGTAAGCTCGGCCATATTGTTAGTGGCCCTAGTAACCACGACAGTAATGCTCGGTTATTCGTCTGGGAAGGTTATCGTGCTTGGATTACCGGGCTCCGGGCCAGTATCTATTCTATAAACTTAAAAGCCAGTCTCATTATGGCATCTTATTTTATTTTCACTTTCTTTTTATACCTTTGTTAAAAAAGGGTCGTAAGGGCCAGGGCAAATTTATACTTTCTTTATTTATTAGCCTATTGGTTTTATAACCCATTATTTATAACTTTTTATCTTATAATACTTTATTTCCCAGTATGGCCTAATTACTTTTAATATTTCTAATATTACTTAATTTAAATTAATTATATTTATTCTTATAACCAAGTAAAAATACACCGGTTTTAATACGGGTCTTTTTGCTTAATACTCTTGCGAAATTAATAAAAACATATTATAATTGTAGTATAAGACCCACCGCATCTCGTGTACGAACGCTGACCTTAAACTTGATTGGCGGGCAGAAGCAGATTTAATTGCGCGTCCTTATTGCGACTTTATCGCAGCGATAATGTTAAAACTCCACGGGAACCTTGCGGGGCCGGTATATTAAGCGGTCAGAGCCATATGGGAACGAACTTGATAGCCGGAGCCTCGTTCACGTCTGGATGCTCGGGGAAGGACTCGGGTCTTAAGAGCAGTTGAATTCGTAATATGCAGCTGGACATTTCCCGTGGCGCCATGCAAATTTGAATATAAGATTGTCTGTGGCACCTGGTGGGCAGGGATATACCTGTCGATTTTTTATTCCTGTTTTAGGTAACGGTCGCGGCCGTCATTAATAAAAATTGCAAATTCGATAAGGCGCGATAGGAGGTGTGGCACGTAATTAATTGGCGAAAGATACTTGGAATATAACTAATTAATAATCGGACCCATGTTTCTATACATTGTTGTAGCCTCGCTTAGCAGCCTGACCCGCTTATAATATCGCCCTGGATCTTGGAATTTTAACCCCTTAATTCGGCCCGTATTTAGTGTGTCCAACTTTATTTTAACGTCGTCGTGGCTGCCCTGGCCGTGGAATTCGCTTAATGACCATATAATTAAAATTAATTATAAAAATATACCGAAAAACCGATTAAAAAGGTAAGCGCCAGTCGCGACGGAATGGCCAACGTCCTTTCGAGGATGGACTGGTACTGGAACTTGTCCGAGGGTACCGCCGGGATATAATGCAACCTATAAAAGCACATTATCGCCTTTTATAAGGACCTTTTTTCGCACCAAATCGAAAGCGTTTGCTCGCGCTTCCAGAACCGGGCCGGGGTGTTTTCCCGCGACACAGTTAAGTTTAATAACTGATAGCGCTGTGCAGTTATACGAAGCATTTATTTAAAGGAAATAATTTACCAGCTGTATAATAATACGGAATATTCGATACTATTTAATAATCCGACTTTATCGAACTCTAATGCACCTGCACCGCCGCCTTGGTGCGCTGCAGTTGGCCAGCAATCCAATCCCACGATTTCTGCTCCGTCCGGTGCACCCGCAGGCGCTCATTTTCCAACTCGGTCCATAACCGTCCTTTGCCCTTAAAATGGTGATTGCCTTTTCCAAAAACGCCGCCTGTGCTTTTTGGGTCGATCTCATCACCGGAATCGCATTCGGTAATATCCGAATTAGCGATACCGTCGCTTATATTATTATAACTTAAGCGCCTATCTGTAATACCAAGACCATGGCTCTTATACTTTAACCTAAAACCTCTGCCGTTTATTCTACTTATTAGCGTACTGGGTTTAATCGAGCATGGCGTAATATTACCTCGGATCCCGTTAAGGCATAAACGGACTACGAGTACGATTCTATAGGTCTTAAATAAGTTTTCGTCGCGTACGGCGTTTAAAAGCTCGCAATCCGAAGTAAAATATTTTAAGGTTTTAAAAATCTCCCCGAAAATGGACCCTGCAGAAATGCCGCATGTATGGCAGTAATTTAAGGAGACCGATGCTTGCACGGCTGGACGAGAAGAGATAGGCGAGTATGCCGGTAAAGCACCAAGGCGATTAAGGCTAATCCCGATTTAATTAATCCGAGGCGTATCCCAAATATAAGAAATTGGCCCGTAATTATATTATGGTGATGTATAACGTGCGCTGGTTAAAAAGAGATTAATGGAACCTTGGTGCCTTAAGGGTAACCGTTTGATTCCATACCTGTGCGATAGGCATTAACCGCCTGCCAAAGTCACGCGGGTGTCCGTAGCCGACGGCTTATATTATTTCGCGTTTCGCGGGGGCTTATTATCCTCCTTATAGGTTTCACGGATGCCGGATCTAATGGTATTGTGGCTGCTTTTACGGCGCCTTCTCGTTCGTTAAATATAGTATTTCGCGCCTCTCCTGGTAATACCATGGTAATGGCGCACAGCGAAGTTACTGCCCTCGTTTAAAAGGTCTTCATCGTTATTATGGCTCTCGTTATCCTTAATTAGAACAGCGTTCCCAGCGCTCTCGGTTGGGCACCCGCTATTCTTAAAATATAATTAAGGCGGCGATGTTTTGGCTATTATAATGCTGGGTGAACTTACCGTGGTTCCGGGGGCGGTGGAATATATTTCGCTTGGTTGAGAAGGCTTTAAAAGAGCCGTTATAAGTATTATACCGTGTAAACCACCAGCGAAATGGCTTAATCCTAATAATACCATTAGTATTTTATCGTTATTACGATTATCGTCACTATTATTACCATCCTTAATAAAAATGGGAGGAATAATTAAATTATTAGCGGCTTTTAATATAATTTAATTACGGTAATACTAATTATCACTTTTATTTTTACCGCTGCCGTTAGGATTATTAAAACGCGGCCCTAATTATAAAACCGAATGCATTTTTAATAAGCTGTTTGGATTATCTTTTATTATAATAATATACTTACCATCCAAAGAACTTGTCCGAGTTACTTTAAGCCCTTCCAAGAGTTCGGCTATTGATAAAATATCGTTAGGCAAAGCGGGGCCGTTATCTTTATACTTAAACTGGCTAAAGTAAACTTTAAAATCTTTAGGTTTTAAGGATTTATTAAAGGGATATGTGGTATTTTAACGAAACGCTTTTAAACTTACCAGGTGGTTGGCTCGCAATTATATCGAATGGAAATTTATCAGCCCCCGGGGGCAATAATAATTTTATAGGTAAGGTTATCCGCTGGCCTCTTTTTATAATAAACGTTAAAGCGGGGATAAATACTTTTTTTTTCTGCTGTTTTCTCTGGGGAGGGGCATTATAAATTACAAATTTGAAATTAAAAGCCATAATAAAAGAAAGACAGTAATCTTATCGAACGGAAGGAGATGCTCGAGATCTAGTTTCCCCCTAAGAGATAGCTAGGAGAGCTAATAATATAAAAATCAGGCATTGTTCGACCACCGCTTTCATAATTGCCGTTTTCTTTAATATTCTAACCGGGGAACTTCGGTATATACAACCAAATCCCTCCCTGTATTAATCACTGCCGCTAGGCCTTTTTCCTAAACAAGGCTCAAGGCATCATCGCGAGATATCCGGTCGAATTATTTGTCCTAATATAATGCATAATGTTGAGGAAGCCGGAGATGACCACACCTAGGTCCCAGTCTCAGCCCTCGTAATATGCAGGATCACTTCTCCTTCAAGCCGTCCGTTCAAGACATCCCCGAGGTGGAAAATGCCTCGTCATGCTCGCCACGACACCGTCCCCCACCTTCTAGATTAATGGTCCTAACATGCATGCCGCGGTACCTGTAACGAGAGATGCGGTGAGCCTGACGGATATTATCTCAGGACGGCAAGCCCTTCCGACCTAACCCCCCCTCTTTCCACAACCGCCCTGGCAGTAGTATGGGCCTAAGACCGGTTAGCTTAGCATATAAGCTTACAGGGTCGCCACCGGACCGTAATAAGACTGGCCAGGGTTAAGGTCAGTGTATTTGCGTCGAGTTTTAACGAGGGGTTATATTGCATAAACTCACTGTGCTATTCTAAATCGCAACCAATAATCCTCGAGACTTAGGCTTTGTCTAACCTTAATATCGTGGCCAGCCATGGGAGCCGGTTGGCGGCAAGAGATCTCGGGATGCCACCGTCTCAACTTGAGCGCGAGTCAGCTCGGTTAACAAATAAGAGGGTGAAAATGGCGACGCAACTGTAGGCAGAGTCCAAACAACCACTAAAACAGTTCCCTGCAACTCCACCTTCCTTCCCTCTTCCCGTACCTCTCCTTTACCCCTTGATGCCGACGTGCCCTGTGTTGTCTCGAGGTAGCATCGTGATAAGTCGAGCAGGCATCCTTGATCCATAATTACCCTAACTCCTCATAGCCGGCCACGACCGAGCATGATCCTGCTTTTTACGTTGCTGACAGCCAGTGATTGCGGAGGGTGACCCGTCGATGAAGGTAGGACTAATGTAAAATAACCGGAGTCTGTTCTTAGGTCCCTGCCCGAACTGCATCACACTCTGGATCGCTAAGCACTCTTATCCTTCCTCGACGCTTGGGAGGAAGGGGAAGCGGATCGAGGGCCAGCCATGGGCTCGGTCGGGTGGCCGGTTCACGAACGCTGCGAGGCTGCTCGTGATGGGCGGAACTTGATGCGGGATACTGACTATAAATTACACATAAGAAACAGCTTCCAAAGAGACACGGGAAATATTGCGATGGCAGACTGACGGATGTGAGACGGAGAAATCATGGCGCGGTGGGAAAGGCGGGTGCTTAAGGGTAGGCGATAAATTTGGTTATATAGAAGTTGGGAAAGAATTATTAAAAGGTACATAAGGGGGGTGGGAATGTATGTGCTGGGTAATGGCGGCGACGGTGCGGCTGTGCTGAGAATTTCCCGAAAAGGCAGACCGCCGGATGGTGTAGGACAGGGCCGCCATTTCCGGATATAAACTTACAGTAATAAATAATACTAATATTAATTTTTTTATTTTATATATATTTAAGATTTTATTATTATAATAATTATCCGTATTAAATAAATATTTTAAAATGGCGAGTATTAAAATAAATACCTTTATTTTATTTAAACCTTATCGAATAATAATAATTATTAAATAAAAAAAATATATTGGTTAGGGTATTTTGGGATTAATTTATATAAAAATACATATATTAAAATACCGTATAATATATTATTTTATTAACTAAAAAGAAATATTAATATTATAAAATTAAATTAGAAAAATATTAAATATATTATAATTTATAATTAAAAATTATTTAATAATCGTATTTACCGTCGGAGAATATTAACTTTGTTATGATTTTTGCGGTGAGAGCGGATGCTGGCGCTGGGGTTAGTACGCTAGATGCCAGCGCTGCTAGGAGAGAGAAAGATGCCCAGAAGGTAGCTAGTCTTATGGTTGATTCCTTTGGTAATATAGTGTTATACAAAGTACGTTTGCTTGATGAGTACAAGTTGCTCCTGTCTCTCTTTCTGGGGTGTCTTCGCATTGTATTGCTTCGGTTGGGATGTCAAATTCTTCACAAAGTTCGAAACGGGCACAATTTATAAGCCTCTATATGTCACTTGTATTCTTCCAGGTATTAAAAATGCATTTTCTGTCTCTCCTCCCTGAGAACGCCTATGAAATCATATCGGTAGCTAATGGACGGCTTCCCTTAAGGACCTAGCAATTATCGCCGAAGTACAAAGAGATATTACTAAAGGGGTTCGCCCACAGCTACGATCGTGACCACGCAACTTACCCCGAGATAGATCTTCCAGATGGGCCGGCGGCCTGAGGACTGTCTTGTATCTCCGGGGGATGGTGGCTGGATCATGCAGGAACCAGTTTCGAACGAGAAATGGATTCAGTAAGCCACATTTGGCAAACCTCCCTGCAGGTACAAATGCCGGCGTGTTTCGGGGAACACGATGTGCTGGTGATAACGTGATGTCGGCGAGCTTGGCAGCTGCCGGCAATGACAAAGCAGAGCGTGATATGCGAGCATGGAAAAACAGTCAGAGAAAAAGAAGACAACGTCGAGACATCCTCGCTGGCATCCACTACTAAATGCGCAATTGCGGATCAATTCTGTCGTATCGCAAGGTCCGGATGGTCGTAGGTCCCCGCACATTCAGTCGCCAGAGCCCGGTTGTAGAGCGTGGCAGCTATGTATAGTCTAGTGATGAGCGCCAGCATGTACAGGTCGTTCCTCGTGCTGCTCACCCCGGCATCGAACGACGCAAGCGCGGTAAATTTACTGGATGTGAGGGCTAAAGCCTCTAGATAGCTCACTAGTCCCATGAAGCAGTTTTTAAGACGCATTTTGCCTGTGAGGGTGTAGCCAGGGTCTCGAACCTGAGGAAGCAACCATGTCCCAACCAGTTGCTTCTAGTCTCGGTATCACCATGAGTTACGGGGCGAAAATGTAGTGCTAGTTGCCTCCGCTTTAATATGTAGGCGGCGTTGTCCTCGCTACCCACCCTGGTCACGTTGACGCTCTCGGCGAGGCATAGTGGATCGCTGGATGGGGTGAAGATCCGGCGTTCCTGGGTCGACATGAAGATTAGAATAGTTTATTTTCGTCCGAGGTCTCTAGCTTGAAAGGGCCGAGGCATAACCTAGGCCTTGGGTGCGCTAGCGCGAAGAGACTGTCCCAAATGGATCTTTTCGATCTCGTCACCGAATATGTTGTACACTTCCTTATCTTCGTTGATGGGGATGGTCGTGCTATCAAGCTATGCATACTCGGTGTAGCAAGAGCCACGCATCTCGAACCGAAGGTCATCGAAGTGGGTGAACCCAAACTCAAAGTCGGAATTCTTAAACCTGTTGTCCATGCGTATGACTTGCGGATCCTCGCTTTTTGCGAAGTGACCTGGGGGGTCTGATGCCTCCACCGCCTCGAGGAGTCCCTTGTCGTCGACCTGCGCGACTGCTAATGCGTGAAGCGCGGCGCGCTTGTACAAGTAGATATACTAGGATGCCCAGGCCGTATCTTCCATGATGTTGAATCTGGACGGGATGAAGACATAGTCGGCTGATAGCTGATACTGGTGCGCCGTGTTCGACTTGCAGCTTTAATACCATACCAGTGGGTAGATAGGACCTTTGGAGTAATCCAGGCGATCAGCACTATGACCCAGATGCATGATTTCGTTGTTCTATGTGTGGCTATCATATCGTAGCTGCCTCTCTTTGTTCTGCCTCAAATTCCACCACTACAGAATCTTCCCATCGGTGTTAAATATTGCCGGGTGTTTGTAAAGGCGTAAGATGTGGACCTGGTAGTTTCGGGCTGTCCATACATCATCAATAACGAGCGGCCTGTAGCCCACAAGTAGATCAAAGTGGCCTCCAGCATGATGGTATATAGACTATTTATATCGTTCGCCAAGCCTATGGGTGCTGTCATGGTGTCGCACAGATCCGGTTCGGTAAGCAGGACAGACCGGCCACAGAGGATGAACAGTTCACACTGCTACTCTACAACGGGATATACCATAGCAATTGCCAGCTCAGTTTTAGTTATGTTTGCGGAAATCTTGACTCAATACAACAAACAGCATCAATAATAGATGAACGAAGGGGACAAAGCATGACCCTTTTATATTTCCGTCGGATGATACCCGACGGCGGCAACCCCTACCGACTTCCAGCCATATGCGTCAGCAATAAGTATGAACGTATTACTGATTTTGCGAGAATGGGAAGGAGTAGTGATAACCTGGCACGCTATGCCACTGGCGTGTAGACTTCCCATGAAACAACAGGTGCTTATATTTTTTGGACTGGAAACGGCTCCGTGTCCCACAACCCAGAGCCATACGGAAAAGAAAAAAGAAAAAACAAAAAAAAAATCTTCAGTGCCAACAATGTAGTTACATCCGTTCGCTCTGCCTTCAATTTTCTAGCCATTCAACCTTTCCTACCTACTCCTTTCATCCAAGTCCTGATTTTCTTGGCCGGATTCCCCATCCCTCGTCCCATCCGAAACACGTAAAAGAAAACAAACATGGCCACGATATTGAAAGCAATATACGCAAAACCAAGCCCCCAGTACATCCACCTGTCGTCGTAAGACATGTTCGATCTTGCCAGCACCTGGTCTGCGGACCGGAGGGGACAGTACGTGCAGTCGCTGCTTGCACCGGGGTTCTGCAGCACTCCAAGACCGCCGCCGCCGCCGCCGCCGCCGCCGCCTCCCGGGCTTAGTAGGTATTCGCTCATGTACTCCCCGCAATCTCTCCCGTCGGCGGGGGGCTGGAAGGTCAGCCGCTCGCTCTCCGCACACTCGATCTCGTTCCCGCGCAGCCCCGCCACCGCGACGCCCGCCGCGAGGTACGTCACGGGCGAGACCCTCCACATGAAGATCCAGAAGCCGGGGAGCGCGTCCGGCGGCTGGAAGACCCCGGCGAAGAGCGTCATCGCGGAGAACAGGATCGTGGTCACGCGGCCCGCGGCGGTGGCTTCGGGGACCAGGCAGATGAGCATCTGCGCGAAGGTGCCGGTAAATACGTAAAACGACGCGAAGAGGAGAAGCACGAGCGCCTGCTCCTCGGGCGAGCGATCGGCGCCGAACACGGTGTAGTTGAATATGCAGAAGGTCAGGAGTCCCAGCAGGAGGTGGTAGGGTATCTCGGCCAGGATGTTGGCAGTGAGGAAGACGGCGGGGGAGTACATGTTGGAATGGCGTTCGCGGACCGAGTAGAGGGTTTGCTGGAGGAGAGATTTTGACAGGATCTATGGGAATTGGATGGTTAGCGAGTGGGGGAGGTAGGTGAGTTTTGACATTGATTGGACTATATAATAGAGGAGAGGGGGGGGGGGGGGGGGGGGGGAATGTTTAAAAGAGAGGTTTAGCTGTAGGCCGACTGTTCTTTATAACCTGCTGCCCCAGATTACCAAACGTGGCGAAAGT
>JAKWBI020000686.1:0-24137 GCA_022664585.2 Zalerion maritima | reverse complement strand
CCTAGTAAAATTTCTAATATTATTTTAATATAATTTTATTACCACCCCCCCCCCCCCGTAATATTTTATCCAGTTTTGCCTATTAAATATAATAATTACCGGCTTCCCATTTTTTTTACCCTTATTATTAAATAATCTCCTTAATATAATAAATATAAAAAAAGCCAAAATTTAGGCCGTATTTGGTAAAAAAAACCATAAGGATTTTATTTTTATGTTTAAAATCCAGGTTAAGTTTTTTAAAAAGCTAAAAAAATAATATTAGAAAAAAAGAATATTTTAAAAGCCAAAATAATTGCGGGTAAAACGAGAAAAATAGGCCGTAAAGGAGTTGGAAAAATTAAAAAAAACCGAAAAAAATAAAAGGGAATATAAAGGCCTTAATATTATATAAGAACTGGAACGGCGGGATAATAATATTTTAAATATTAATAAATGTTAGGGTAACCGGAATTTAGAACCGTTATTATTCCTTAAAATCCTTACCGTTCGTTTTCAAGGGGAATAATAAGCCAAAAAATTATAAAATAAATATTAATATAATAATATTTACTTAAAAGAAAAGGAGGAAATAAAGTAATTTTTAAAAATAAAACCAGATAGGTTTAGGCGTTTTATTCGGTTATAAGGATAAAATAAAAGCCTACCATTATTAATATTATGGAATAATTTAAATAAGGATAAAATATTTAATAAACTAACCGTTAAATAAAACCCGTGCGTATTTCCACCCCGGCCGTCCCCGCCCGCCCCTATATTTAAATATA
The DNA here is from genome assembly GCA_022664585.2 of Zalerion maritima. Lineage (NCBI taxonomy): Eukaryota > Fungi > Ascomycota > Sordariomycetes > Lulworthiales > Lulworthiaceae > Zalerion > Zalerion maritima. The sequence continues at coordinate 23,370 of JAKWBI020000686.1, read as the reverse complement.
AGGCGTATTCGTTTTTTATATTTATTAATTATTATTTTATAAAGCTATAAGGCTAAAAAAAAAAAAAAGAAAAGGCAGAATACTAATATATATAGGATCTAATAACCTTAAAATTACCAATAAACGCAATAATAATCGCGCCGCTGGGTTAGGCAAGGCGCAAACTACGCCTAAATATAAATAATAAGGATTAAGCCCTACCATATAATTATAATTTTATAAATATATTAGGCCGGATATTAAAGGATTTCCCATTTTAACGGCGGCGGATATCCACGGTTTTAATAATTACGATTTTTAATTTATCCCCTTATCCTGCGAAATATTAAAGGAATTTAAAAAAATTAAGGTACGTACCTTGTATTATTATTACGTTAATTTAATATTAAGTATTTTTTTTAGGGGCCGCTATAAGGATATCGATTATTTTTTAAGCCTTTCCTAAAATATTAAAAAATTACGCCAGGGTAAAATTTATTATTTGCGGTATTTTAATATAATACCGGAAATATTATCCGTGGTATTGTTTATTATTAAAATTAATGGTAAAATCGAGGACCATATTATTAATAATTCCTTCCCCTTTTTTTTTATTTCGGGAAATAATAATAATTACCCCGATAGGCGAATATGGAATATAAATAATTTAAAATCGATACGGAACCAATTACCCCCGTTATTACCCTTATTACCAGTACGCATTATAAGGAATAATAATTATAATAACAATATTTCTAGCCTTTTTTATTTGCCGATATTTAGTATAAATTACCCCCCCCTTAATAATTTTGGCCTTTTAAATTATTTTCGCGAAAACGCCGCTATAATAATCTTTACCTAATAACCCAGCCCTAATAGGCTTTAAATTTTATTTAAATAAATTTCCCCTAATTATATAACCGACCTTTCCCCATTAAATAGGCTTTATAATCGTAAATATATTATTACGGAATTACCGAACCTAATCTCCGTTTTTACCAAGTTTTAAACGTTATTATTAGGTAATACGTATATATTTAAAAGCCAGGAAATTACGATGGAAGATTTGGCGGCCATAAATAATATTACCAAACCGAGCCCCCCCCCTATTAATTAAACGGATACCGCTTTCGAAAGCGAAAAGGTATTATTTACCCAATTCTTTATAATAATTAACGTGTTTAAATAAAATTCTTTTTAAATATATTTTTAGCAGCCGCCGGCGTTATTTAACCTCCCCACGAGTAGTATAAATAAAGTAGAAATGCTGGTTATCCTTAATAGGATGGATACGGAACTCGGGCATAATTACCGCTTTAATTATAAGGAGGATTTATTATCCTTACCGCAAGGAAAAATAAAGTAGTAATCGGTTAATATATTTATAATTGGTTTATAAAGTTAGCGATTATAAATAGGTATTGTATTATTATTTGTACCTTTTTTTATTATTTTTCTTTTAACCATATAAAATAATATATAGGGAAGTTTTAATATTTTATTTTAATAAATATATATATATATATATATATATATATATTTGCCTTTTGTACTTCTATTTTTTTTTCCCGGCCGTTTTAATACCTTTTATCTTTACTTTTTTTTTTCCCAATATATTTAATTATTAAAGGAACTTTAACATAATTTCGACCTATATCCATTATTACCTAATTCCTTTTTCCTTATTTTTTTATTAAACTATCTTTTTATTTATTATATAACCGGCAGCCTTTTTTTTTAACCCCTTCGTCCCTATACTGGTGCATATTATAATATAAGCTGTTTTACATTTCCCCCGCCCTTACCCGTTGGTACCGTCGGCTTATATATTATAAACGGCGAACTTATACCCGATACCGGTAATAAAATCGTAAAATCCCTACGGGTATTATATATAATATAAAATTTATCCCTTTACGCTTTTATATACCAAAGGTGCCTATATAAAAGGTATATTATAAGTTTTATAATAAAGCCTTTTACCGTATTATATAATAATAAGCTTTTATTATAATACTTATAATAAATAATAAATTACCTATATTTTATTTCTGTATCGGGTTTATTTTAAACCAGTATTAAACGCCATTATTAAATTATTAATATATAACCATCCAATACCGGTAGGAAAAAACTTGTTTAAATAAAGCTTATTTATACCGAATATTAAAGGGAATTATTAAGCTCGCATATTATACTTTTAGTAAAAGTTTATTAATTAACCGTATGGTAATATTTCTTATAAGCCTTATTAAATTATTAGGTCCGGTTATCCTTCCTAGCCCATTGCCCACCGTAATTAAGGCGGAGAATATATTTAAAAGATTAAAGTACTAAGTAATTATTTATATAAAGTGCGAATATAAATATACCGCCACGGTTTTTTTTAATACGAATATTACCGGGCAATATACTTTTTTTTACCGGTTTATAATTTATTAAAAAAATATTTATAAATAATTTAAAATTATTATTAATATTACCCGTAAAAATATTGCGGGGTATTATTTTTATAATATATATAATAAATTAATACGCAATAATAATAAAACCTATTTAGCGTTTATTATATTCGAAAACCCTGATTAAATTACCCCCGCCAATATTACCATAATCGAAAAGGATTATGCATTATTTTTTAAAATAAAGGTGGTATATTTTATAAAAATGCTTTGGCGGACGCCTTATAAGGCCGAGCCGGCGTTACCATCGCTTTTAAAAAACTGGATAATAAATAATTTACTCCTGGTTTAGCTTAATTTTAATAATTATATGGCGAAATACCAGTTTATTTTAGCACTTTTAATCGCCACGCCCGAAAGCGTTCCTGGCCCTTTCGATTACGAAATAAACCTTATACCTTTATATTAATTTATAATAAATCCATTTGCGGAATTAATTAACGGTATTAATAAAAATAACTTTATTTTTTCGGTATATTTTTAATTTTATGCCCCCCCCTCCCTTGGCCACCTTATACCGGAGGTCCATTATTATTATTAATATAATTTTAATATATAAACGGGGTAAAATATTCGACATTTTATTATCGATTTAACGGCCTTTAAAATATTGGTAACGGATGGGGTAGGCAAGTAATACGGATTATTACTTTAATATATTATAAAGCGGGTTTATTGCGGCATTTTTTTATAATGCATATTATATATATTGCGGTTATTTTTTAATTAGCGATAAAAAACCCCACGACCAAACCTCCCGTCCATCCGCATTCCGTAAATATGCCTACCTTGGCAACCGAAGGGCCAGTATATATTAATATTACTTTTGCCCAAAATACCGCTGGCCACCGCCTACGAGTAATTTATTAGCCTTTTCCCGGAATATAACGAATATATTTATAAGCGGAATATATTTAAAATACCAGCCCTTATATTGGCCATTATATAATTTATTATAAACGCTTTCGAATCCCGTATAAAAAACCGTAAACTGGAGTATTCTTTTATAATAACCATCCCGTACCTTATTATAATAACGTTTAAAATGGCGAGGCGGTCGTCCGTTTAAAATAAGGCAATATCGGGTATTCCCTTCGTTTTACGCAATTTAATTATATTATAAAGCGTTAATATTACCCTAAACCCTTTACAATTAACGCCCCCCTATATATAAATACCGCTCGGTTTTTTCGCAAAATATAAATCCCTGGCCAACCCTTTTACGGGTATAATATTTAAGAAAATGGGCTCGCTTAGGGCCCCGCTTATTAATTGGTTTAAGGTTTAGTATTCGGAAACGGATATATTATAATCGCCTATACCCGCCATCGTATTTTATTATATTCAAAATATAATATTCCTTATATTTTTTACGAATATTAATCCGGTGTTTATTATATGGGGACCGTAATTTAAATATATTTAATTAAAAATTAATAAACTATTTACCGAAACCCTTAAAATTAGCGTAAATTAATTTATTACCGCGTTTAATGCCGAGTTATAAAAAATATTAATACTTAATACTTTTACCGCCGCTTTATTTAATCGTAAAATTATAATATACGGAATATATTTAAACGCACCGATTATTTTAACGGGGCTTATTAATATATTTAATAATATTATATACGGCGGCGATTTTATTAATTATAATTCCCATACTTTATAAAATACCTCGTTGGCTTTTATATTTTAAAACCTATTTCGCCGCGCCGATTTAAAGCCCCTTTGGTTTAACGCGGACGGCACGGGATTTAAATTAAATAAAAAAATGGCCAAACGGTTTTTTAAAAAAGTGCGAGCGTGGTTAATTTAATTTATTATTATTATTTATTTTATCAGCGAAAACCTTAATTGGATAACGGAATTAATGACCCTGGTAATAAGGACGAATAAAAGGGTTAACGGATTATATAATATTTATTAAAAAAGCAACGGTTTATACCTAGCACCGTTATATTATAAAACGGCCAGCCAAATTATAAATAATAAAATTATATAAAAATATATGCCCAAATGCCTTTTTAATTTATTTTTTTATTATATATAGTTTATTATTTCCGGCGTATAAATCTGCGAAGTATATTTTAATAATTATTTTATTTTTAGCCCATTTTTATGCGGCCACGATAATTATACGATGCTCGAAAACGATAGGGCGGCCGCCGTTAAAGCTAGCGCCAAGGATGGCGGCAATACTTAACTGCCTATGCACGCGCTTAGGGATATAGAGGAAAACGATATTACCGATCTGGAGGCCAAAGAGAAGTAGGATATAATATTGGCTTATAATAAGGGGAATAAAAGGTCGAAAATAAATAATGGGCCCGAAAATAAAGGCCATAAAAAAAGTAATACGGTAATCGCCGCCGCGTTTAAAATATAACTCGATTATTAAAAATTAATTATAATAAATAATTTAAGGGATATAATAAAATAAATAACGGCGGAATTCCTTGGGGTCCGTATTAACCCGTTTTTATTTTGCCACCTTATAATATTAATATGGGAGGTTATTAATAGGTAAAAGATTAATATAAAAAGTATTAATTATAATACTTTATTCGGCGAAATATTAAAATACGGTCCCCATTAGGTAGGGTATTTATCCGCGTTTAAAAGCGTACGCTATATTAACCCGTCCGTTAATTTTATATTTAAATATAATATCGATATTAAAATAGGTTTCCGTATTAATAATAAAATAATATATAGGTTTTTCCGATTTAATAATAATATTATAATACCGAAGCCTAATATATGGCCTAAATTATTATTACCCGGCGCCGGAAGTATTACCATTCCCGTAATAATGGTTAATATAAAGATTTAATAAATAAACCAGGTTATAAGATTTAGGTTTTATAATAAAGTAATTAATATTAATAAATATTAGTTTATATATATAACGATGGGTAGCGAAAAGGTTAAATTATAATTAAAGTAATTTAAGGCGGTAATTTACTTAATTATAAACTTCGCATATAACGCCGTAATTATACCTACCAAAAGCGGTAAAATTTTAATATATATATTTTATACCCTTATTAATAGGGCCCGTAATAATAATATTATATTTATAATTATACCCTTTATTACCCTTTTATATGGACTGGCCAATTTAATCCGCGGTATAGGTATTCGGACGGAGATTTTTAATTAATAAAATTTCCCGCCAAACGAAAAGGTTATAATTAACGCCGGCGGACCGCCTTATATAATAATCACCCCCGAGGCGGTAAAAATAGCCATATTCGAGCGCTGGGTAAGGTATAAAATAAATTAATACTTTATCGATCGGGTTATATTAAAAAAATACCATAAGGCCCTTTTTACGGCCAATATATAGGTTTTTAACGGGGTTATAAAAAAAACCGCGGTTTTTTAAAAATCGGGGTTTATTAAAAACTTTAAATTATTTGCGCATATACCCCGGTGGATTATTTGCACCGTTATATTACCCCCGTTTAAATAAATTACCCTTATTAAAACCGTCGGAAATATTATTATAAATAATTTATCCGAATTGGTAAAATATAATATTATTCCCGCCGGGTTCCGGTATATTATTATATATAAACCAATTTACCGTAATAATCTGCGCTATAATCTTAATTTTTTAAATAATATAAAAGATATTGCCCAGGTTTTATAAACCTTTTTTTAATACCTTGGCGGTATTACGGCGGCCATCCCTTATAATTTAACCATACGGGTATTGGTTTTTTTCCAAACCCCCTTATTATAAATATATAAAATTATCGATACCTTATATTTATTATTAAATTTCGAAACCTTATCCCCCGCCATTAACTCGGACGCCCGTCCTTTATAATTGGGAAATAAAATATTTCGAAATTATAATTTTAATAATTTCGATTATATATTTTTACCATATTTAAATTTTAAAGGTAAATTACGCCTGGTATTTTTTACCGTTATTATAATAAACGGTATTAATATATTTACGCTGCGGTATATTATAATAATTATATTTTTTAAAAAGCTAAAGTAATTAAACCAAATGGCCGGGCGGGGTAATTATAATGGCGGATTATACGCCGTATATATTATAATATCGCCGGCGCGCTGGGGTAATAATAATAGGCCTATATTAAAGTTCGTAATAGGTAAAATATACAGGGTTCGCGCGTTGGCCAATTATTTGGACAATTTATTATATCCCAAATTTAATATTTTTTTTTTTTATAATCTCGGTTGTAATTTTTATTTGGCTTGCGATATATATTTGGGCCGGAGCGGAGTCCCCGGCACCAATAGGCTTATTAATATATTTCCCGCCGGCCACCCGCCCAGCCCTTTAGCCTTTTCCTCGAACCAAAAAAGCGGTATAAAGAAAACTTTTGGTATAAACGCTATATTTAATATATTATTCCCTATAATTTATTATTTCTAAAAGTAAGGCCATTCGTTTAATACGATTTATTTTTATACTCCCGTTTATAATCCGATGGCGGAAATGGTAAAGGCGTAACGGATTTAATATATAATTATTCGGCAGTGCCAGCCAGAAATGCCTTACCGTAAAAAGTTACCCATATCGCTGGCGGACATTGGCCTCGCTTAAAACCGTAACGGTAATAATAACGGCTCGGTAATATTATTAATATTACCGGTTATTTTAGGCCAAAATTATAAAACGCCGCCAATCCCGCGTACGCCTTATTTTAAGCTTAACCAAGTACCCTTATTATTTAAATTAAACCACGGATCCCGTAATATTATAATTCAAATAACCTAATATAATAATTAGCCACCAAACGTGGAAAGAAGGCTCCTTACGCTCCGGAGCGGAGGAAAACTCCCCACCACGAGCGCGACCGAGATGGTTATATGTATTAACCGGGCATTGGGAGAAAATGCCGTAAAGGTAATAAATAAACTTTCCAGCGGCGATTAAAAATTAATGCTTGCCCCGGCCATAAAAGAAAAGGCCATAGCGGACCGCCAATGGATTAAGTAAGTTTTCGGCCCCGGGCCGAGCCTCGCTATCCCGTATTACTACGTACGGATCATTATCCCGGAAAAAATACACCCAGGTTTTAAACAAAATATATAGGAGGTATTATATACCCTACGGGCGGAAAATAATATCCCCTTATTTAAATAGGCCAAGTTTATTAATCAGGATAAACCAGGGGCCCGAATAACGGCCCTTTTTTATATCCATAAAAGGGAGGAGGTAAATAGGGCAATAAGGGGAATTAAATTCCGATCTTTCTTTTACCCGGCCATAGCTTTTATTATAAATAAAGCGGCGGTGCAATGCCAATATTACTGGCGTTTCGGTTATAAAAAAAGGTTTTGCGGGAAACGCCTATGGTGCGGAAAATATTCCAGCGCTAATTACCCGGAAAAAAAATGCGTAATATAGCCCAAATACGTTAATTATGCCGGAGGATATTATATTAAGAATAAGGGTTGCCCAATATGGTAAAGGGAAATTAAGGAGACTAAGGTAAGGTATACCAAAGCGCTTAAAGAATTTACCGAGCGATTTACGGCCACGGCCCCGCCCCCGGCTAAATAGCCAAAATCCGTACCCACGCCCTCCTAATTATTAACCAGGCTTAAATAATTATTATTAATACCCGTATAAAAATTAGCGGTAATAATAAAACCCAAATTAATAAAATTTATATATAAACCACCCCGTACTTTATAATGGGGAGTAAAAAATATTAGGAAAGAATAACCGAGCGCCTTAAATATGGCCGCCAATAATTCCAGCCAATAATAATTTAATATATAATTAAAAGCAGGGGAGAAAAGAAAAAGAACGGATAGCCCGGGGCTGGGGGGGATAATAATTCCCTTGCTTAATATTGGGGCGCCCTTAATATAAGAGTTAATATAGGAATTAATATAAGAATTAACGGATACGAAAATGGAAATAGAGAATATGGTTTAAAAAAAGCCGCCCTTAAATTTAACCCATACCCTTACCTTTATTTATAATTAAAATTACCCGAATATTTTTATAAAATACCTATAAAAGGGCCAAGTGCGTTTAATAAGCATTTACCTTAAAATATAAAATTATAAAATTATAAAAATATTTAATACCCGGCCGCCCGCCTAAAACGGGTAAAATAACCGGTTATAAAATATACGCCAGGGGAAAAGTGGTCGTTTATATTATTATAAAACTTCCCCTATATATATATAATATTAATATAACCATTAACGATATTATAATAATTACGCTTAAAAATATAGGCATATTTATAAGCCTTATATATACCTATTCGGAGCCGGCCAAGGTATATAATACCTTATTAAATTTACCGCTTCCGATATTTATAAAAATTAATATACCGAATAAGGCCCTTTTATTCGGAAATTTTAATTTATATTACCTAATATAAAACCAGTACCAATATATATCCCCCCATATAAAAAACCTCCTTTAATTGGCTAAAATATAGAATTTAAAATTAAAAATCCCTTTCGGAGAAATTATAAAACCAGCGGCCCATGGAAACCGCCCCTTTATTATTAACCATATTTGGGCCACCCTAAACTTAAACGGGAATATTACCAGCCCGCCTTTATTTACGGGTTTAAACTATATACCGTAAACTTATAAACTTTATAAATATAATTTAACGGGCCTTATACCCTTACGCCGGAACTGGAAAATGCTTAATAAGGAGTTTATAAAGGCCACCGTAGCCGAGCTTTTTCGACCATTATATAATATACGCCCGGAGAACCTTTAAAAAATGGATTTAATACTGGAAAACCTATTTATAATTTTAATTATAATAGTAAATAAAGTGGCCCCTTTACGGATACCTAAAAAAGGCTATTAAAGGCAGCCGGGGTGGATTAAAGAAATCCAAACTTTTTAATATTAAGCGGTATACGCCTAATAATAAGCGCGCCAAACGCCTTTAAATATCCGGGAACGGTAATATTAAAAGAAATACCTATTATTCCGTAATACCTTATAAGATTAATTCCGGGGGGAATAGCGGGAGGTATTTTATAAGGCGTTCGGGGATTTTAGGAAATTTTGGTTTATTAAAAAATGGGCAAGGAAATATAACCCGAAAAACCCGCCCCCCACAAGGAAAATGCCTATATTATAAAAGCCAGAATTAAAAAAAATGTATACCATAATTAATATAAAAATAATAATATTGGTAAAGAAGTTTTTCCCATAAATAATATTAAATTAATAGCCGCCGCCATTACCGTTAAACGCCCCCGTATAGGTTTTAATAAATTTAAGTATTATTATAAAAAATATGGAATAGGCCTTTAAGGATACGCAGTTATAAAAAGCCCCAGGCCTTAATATATTTCCCACGGGTTTTTTAAAAGCTTGCGATAAACCATTGGTTTAAGTATTGGCCACTTTATATAACGCAAACGTATACCTGGTATATTAACCAAAGAAATTCCGGCGAGTAATAATAATGGTATTACCGAAATTAGGGAAAATACCCGCCCAATTATAATAAGCCGGGGGATAAAGGCCCATTGCCTTATTTAATTACCTGGCCAAGCCCATAGAAAAAATTATAATTTAACGGGTATTAAAAACAGCGGGCGGCGTAAATTTATTACCCCTTAAATAATTTAGGAATAGGCCTAAGCGATTTACCGAATTTATTATAATATTAATGGTTTAATTAATACGTACCGCCTAAGCGGAAAAGGGGACTGCTTTATTTTTCCAATTAAATTTAACCGGTGCCTTTAATTAAGTATATTACAATTGGTTTTTCGCAATTTTTAAAAACGGGGGTTTCCCCCTTATATTAATATAATAATTATAAAGCTGGCTTAAAAATAGGCAGGCCGAATTAATAATCGACGGTATTGGTACCACGATTAGTATTCCCGTAGGAGTATTATAAGGGTTACCATTATTATTTATTTTATTTTTATTATTCCTCCGGCCATTATATAATAAATTATACCGCCCAGGGCTTTAAATCGCCGGGTTTGCGAATAATATAAATCTTTTAACCGTGGGAAAAATTTATAATAAGTATGGTAATACCCTTAAGCAAATTTATATAATAAAAAAGAAATGGATTAAAGCGGTAAGGATATAATTTACCTTAATTAAATCGGAATTAATATATTTTCGGTAATGGGGTATTACCCCCAGGGCCCTTATACTGGGCCGGGAAAAAATACCATTAATATTAATAATTAATGCCCGCTTTTTAAGGGTATGGCTTAATTACCGTTTTATTTGGGCAGCCTATATTAAGGTATTAAAAGGGAAATTGGCAAAGTAAATACTTACCTTAACCCGCCTAATAAAATCCGCATAAGGTTATAGGGTCGACCAGGCCAGGGCACTATATACGGTAATAATACGACCGCTTATAATATACACCGCCGGGGTTATAATGAAAAAGGGAACCAAAAAAGGTACTTATATTATAACCAAGGCCATAGTATTATATTAAAATAAAGCACTGCGATATATTAACGGAGCGTATAAACGAATACCAATGTATTTATTAAAGGCGGAAATGGGCGTTTCCCCCTTAAACCTTTATTTAAAAGTATATAAAAAAGCGGCCGAACGCCGCCTATAAATATTAAGGATAGGAAGGCAAATTAAATAGGCCTTCGGAGCGGTTAAATTATATTTCCGGCGCCGTTATACCTTATATAAACCGACCCCCCCGTTATATATTATAATAAAAAACAAAAACCCGGTAATAATATTATATACCCAATGGGAAAAACGGTTCCGGGCGCAATTTTAAATAAAAGTGGCCATAAATATTACAGCCCTTTTAATCCGTATTAAAAAGGGTAATTATTAATCCAAAAAAATTTACCGGGGGTTAAACGCCCGGAAATCCTAAATATTGGCGTTTTTTTAAACCAGGACGGGATATATTGGTTTGCGGGAATTTTTATATAAAGTATAAATTCCCGGGTATAATTTACCGGACTGCCCTTATAAGAAAGGCCCTTAAACCGTTAAATACCTATTTATATATTACACCGATAAGAAATTAAAGTAAATAAGGGCCAGGGGATTAATTAGGCCTAAATAAATGCACCAGGTATTATATAGGAAAAAAGCATTAAATTTGGCCAAATTATTGGTTTAATTAGGCTGGTTACCAAAATACCGAATAATAAAAGCCTTATATATACGGGCGGAGATCGCGGTACAGGAGGAAATAAAGGACGCGGGAAATAAGGATTAATCCTGTTTAGGCTAAAAAAGGGGCCCGAGATACGTTTTTAAAAAGGAAGGCCGCAAAACGGTAAAGGTACCGGAAACGGGGTTTTCCCCTTATTATAAGGCAAGGTTTTTCCCTAAGGAAAATATATATATTAGGTATATAAACGCGGCTGGCGTCGCGATAGGCTCCCTGGCAATAGGCCAGTGGTAAGAAATAATAAATAATATAATAATTACCTTAAATTACGGTATTATTAAGCCTAGGGTTCTTTAATATATACCGATTCGCCTTAATTAATTTTAACCCCATTATTTATAAATTACACCCCTATTTTATTTTTAATATTATTAAATCGTTCGAGTATTATTAACCTTATTAAATTTATTATATTAATAATTAACAAGGCCCTGTTTATTATACTTTTATATTTTAATCCCAACGTGGACGAAAATTAATCCATATATATATTATAAATAAAGTTTATTATATATAAGCTGGCAAGCTTAGGCATTAAAAATATTACGGTATATATATAGGCCGCCGTTAATATTAGGTAATAAATTAATTATTATAATTTTAATAGGTTATATATTTATTATTATAGGCCTTAGGTTAAATTTATCGATTATAAATACCTTAAACCCCTTTTTAACCTGACCGGCTTAATTAATAATAAGCGCTTTTATAGGGTATACCACGTGCCAATATTTATAAATTAAATAAGCACTAAAAAAGATTATTTTAATTTATCCGGTATTACTAATAATATAAATTAATAAAGCCAATAAAGCCTTATTATTATTCCCGTGCTCCTTTTCCACCTGCTGCGTAATATAAATAATACCTATATTATATCGATCTTTTTTAATATTTATAATATTATATTAACCTTATTTCCGGCGGTATAAAATAATCCGTATATATTAAATATATAAAATATCCGCCAGGCCCTTTTTTATATTCGTAATATAAATAACCCGGCCGGCCTTAATATTAACCCCAGTATTTTCTCCTGGTTTTTTTTTATTAATAAGGTAATATTTTTAGCCAAACCGAATTTTATAATATTCAGAATATTATATCCTTATATAATACCGAATTAATAATTATTTACCTTCCTATATATATTTTATACTATTATTCTTTTCGAAATATAATAAATATTAAATTAATATACGCGCCGTTTATTTTAACCATAATCCTAAAAGTTTACTTTATTAAATGGGGGGCGGGATTCGTAATTATTAGGGGGGGTTAGTGGGTTTAAAAAAAAGAAAGTAAAAAAGGATCGCTAAGGTTAGGTATAAAAGAAATGGATAAAATTAATATATTAAATAATATTAAAAAAACGAGAAGTATAAGATAATAATATATGGTAAAGGAGTATACCATTGGAAGGTAAGCGGTAAATTATAAAGTAAATTATTAAAAAGGAATTTAAATTAATAAATAACGGTTTTTTATAAAAAGCGGGTACCGTTAATTTTAGGTTTTTCCTAATATTAATATTAGAAATATTTTAAGGTATTATTTAATGGAAATTATATATATGGAGAAGGGCTTTAAGTTTTAGTAAAAATGGTAATAATCGACGAGATAATAATATTATAAAGGAAAAAAAAGGAATAAAAATGGTAAAAATATTGGGATATATAAATAATCCAAGGAGGATATTATATAAATTATTATAAAATTACAGTATTACCTTATTTTTGCTTTTATATTTTACTCTTGCCTTTATATTTTATTTCTGGCTTTATATTTTACTCTTACCTCCGTACCCTACTTTTATTTCCGTACCCTATTTTTATATTTATATTTTACTTTTGGCTTTATATTTTACTCCTAGTTTTATATTTTATTCCTGCCTCCGTACCCTGCTCCTGCGTCCATATTTTGCTCCTGCGTTTATATTCTGCTTTTACCTTTATATTTTACTCCTGCCTTCGTACCCTGCTATTGCTTTTATGTTCTGCTACTGCCTTTATATTTTACTCCTCCTTCCCTTTTAAATTCCGCTTTTATATTTATATATTTATCCTGGCCCGGCTTCAAATAAAAAATAATATAATTTTTTTTTATTACTTTATTTATCTTTATATATAAATAAACTTGTATTTTATTTATTTAAACCAAACGTCCCGTAAACCTTTTTAATATTACCATAATTATTTATTATATAAATATCTTTTAATTTTAATATTAATGCCAGCCTTTTTTTAAGGATTTAATTTACCTTTATTATAATGCATTATAAAAATTTTATATATAATCTACCCTAGGAATTTCTAACCTTGGCCCCATATTTATTTGGCACCGCTAATAATATTAAAAGCGTATAAGGGTAATAACACATATTTTAATAATATAATCAATAAAATATCTTCCTTATTCTCCGATATTTTAATAACCGATAGACCGGTTCCCAGTTCCATAGCCCTTAAAGACCAGTTTAACGAGGATAAAAATAATAATAATATTATGGCCAATATTCCGATCGCTACCCCTATAATAGAATATCCATTTGTTTTTTAATTGTATTAAGTAATTACGTTTAGCCTTTAAGCCTATACCCAAATGGCTTTTTAAGGTATTTAGCACGGTCCGGTGTATTTAAAAAATAACTTTTATTTTTCCTTTATTATTACCCCTGGCCCTTATTTAATTCCTTATTTTAATCCAGATCCCTTAATATATACCATCGATATAATTAACCTTTATATCGACCAATTTAAATGCCTATTTGGCTGCCAAAATGCCAATATTTAATACTAATCCCTTATAATCCAGCAATAAACTATTATAATCCAGTAATAATAGTTCTTTATTTAATATATTTTAAATACCTAATCGTATTATAATTCCTTTTTCGTTACGCTTTCGGGGTATACGGATCGCCTATACCGGTATTATATAAAGAAATTAACCTTTGCTTTGCCAATATAGCCGGAAATACCTCCGGCTAATATTTCCCTTATTCGTTGGCGTAAAGATATTATACCTTTAAAATTAAACCCGTATATTAATAAGGAAAGGATATATGGTAAAGTTAAAAAGGGAAATGGTAAAGGTAATTATTTATTAAACCGAAATATAATTTAACGAACGGTAAACCAATATACCTTAAATACCGAAGCGCCGCCGATTTATAATTAAACCTGGCGAAAGTATAAGGGTAAGGAAAAAAAAAGTTAATGGATAAACGATTATGCCCAGTAGTATAATATATGTGGTATTACTTTTTATGGCCCTTTTCTTATTAACGATAAGCGAAATAATTCGGTAAATATTAAAAACTCCAATATTTTAACCATAGGATTATCCTTTTTGGCACCCAAAGACGAGCGTATAAACTTATTTTATACGCCAAATAAAGTTTAAATTAATATATAATTATATGGTTAAAGATTAATATATAAGCATAAATATGGGTCGGTTTATTATAATAAATAAATGGGAGCAGGTTAGAAAATATAAGCTTAAGTATAAACTTTAATATAAAGATTAGGCATAAGCCTTTATGATCGATTTTTAAACGTAGTTTAAAATATAATTATATTATAATCCCCGATTTATATACCGAAATTAATTTTAATTATTGGAGAAGAAAATAAAAGGGTAGGAGAGTAATAAGGAAAGCAGTAGGGTAATAAAGATATAACCACCCGCGAATAAAATAAACCAAAAAAATAAGGGATTTTAGAAAATGGTGAATATAATGGTATATATAATAAGGAAAAGCCGAAATGAAAAAAAAAAGTAAAAGCTTTATCCGCTCCTTTATTAATATATATTATATTATATATTTAAGTTTATTAATATTATAATAATATAATATTTAAGAGTATTGGGAAAAGGAAATGCCTATATAGGAATAATACCTAACCGAATAAATAAAAGGGCTTATATTAAATAATGGAGCTTAATAAGGTAAATTAAAAGGATAAAAAATATAAAGATAAGGACCAAAAAAGGGCGGTAACCCGGATATATACCACCAGTATTTTATAATAATAAAATATTTAAATTTAATAAAATAAATTTTAATTTAAAATTAAAAGGTTATTAAATTATTCCGAAAAATTCTTTAGGTTTTTTAAATTAATTCCTTTTATAAAGCCTAATATAAAAATATATAAATATAAGATTTTATAATCGGGGGAAGGGGGAAGGAAATATTTATATTAATAAAAGTATAAAAAATAAAAAAATAATTTATAATTAATAGGTAAATCGGGTATTATAATTAATATTTCGCGATTAATATATATTACCAACGCCTATATTATTTTACCCCAAAGCATTATTATAATTAATTTTTTCCTACCTACTTTTAAATACCTTTTTATTTAATTTTTGCCTTAGGCTAATATTTTATAATTCGCTTTTTTTTTTATTTAATAAAATATTAAAATACTTTTAATCCCTTAATATAATAAACGATTAATGCCTCCGCCTTAATACCTTTAACCATTTTTTAATCGGCGATTTTTAATATAATGCGTTTAAGGTTTAGGTTTAACTTAGTAGGCTTTTAAAACTTTATTTTTATTTTGCTTATTTTTTATATTACCCTATTATAAATTAACCCGGTAAGATTTATTAGGCTAACCTACCTACGCCGAGCTTTTAAGCGGCCATACCCTTTTTAAAAAAAGGTATAATAATCTTCTGGCCGCTTATAATACCGTTAAAACCGCCATAATCGACCTTAGTAACCGCATTACTTTTATTTAACCCACACCCAGCCTCCTTTAAAATTCCATGGATTATAATAGCCCTATTTTTATAATAAACCAGCACTTTGCCCTTTATATTAATAAACTGGAGGATTATATTTTTACTTATAATATCGAGCTTAAAAACACTTAGGCTATTATTTTTAAATTAAAATAAAAACTCTTCGACGCCTCCGTCGATAATACTTACCTTAAGTTTAAGCTCGAAATTAAAACCGAACACGTTAACCGCGCCAAGGCCAAATTATTTAAAATGGGTAAAAAATATATTATAATAAAAAAACAGTTTAAAAAAGCCCTAAACGGAAAGCGGAATATTTCCACCGGCTTAATTATTAAAAATATAGGAGAGTAAAAAGCGATAATAAAAAAGAAAAATACCGAAAAAATTACAAATAACGGTTTTAAGTTTAGTACCGTACGCTAATAATTATACCGGTAAAATAAAGTTTAAAGGTTAAGCCTATAAGGGATTTAAATAATATTAAAACCTTAAGGAGGGAGTTCTTTTTCCTCGGAAATTAAGTCCGGCATTTTCGATTATAAGGCATTAATATAATAGGTATCCTTATCTTATATTTAATTTAAACGAACAAATAAGTTTAAATAATTGTTAATTTTTCCTATATTTTGCCTTTTATAATTTTAAATTGGAATTATTATAATATAGGCACTTTTGGGCTTTAAGCTTTAAAATAAAATTAAAAATCGCCGGTTAATAATATAATATAATTAACGGTACCATTTTAATAATCTTACCCTTTTTTTTTATTAAACGAAAATAATTTAATAATTTTTATCGCGATCCTAATAATACCCTCTTTTAGGTTTATTTCCTCCGGATTAATACCTTACCCGAACTGCGAGCAATTTTACTTTATTATTCGATTTTATTTTTTAATATATTTAATATTATATTGGTAGGCCTAAATGTCCAAATTACCTTTTCCACCTAATAATATCGCGATTTACGTATATACTTAATAAGTTTATTATATACCCTTATTTTTAAATTATAATCGATTTTTTTATTATATATATATATTAATAAATTAATATTTAACCGCTTTTATAACTTTATTAGGCACCGTTTTTTTATTTTATCCGCCCTATTAATAAAAATAGCCAGCGATTCCCCGCTATCCCTTTATAAGGATATAATATTTGCGGTTATTATTATATTATTAAATATTATCCTTATTTTTTTTTTGGTTAAAATCCGTAGGGCGTTTAATTATAATTCGTAATATTCCTTAATATTATTCGGATATTTTTATTTATACTAGTTTATTCCCTCGCCCTTAACGGACTTTTTTAGTATTATATTTTTATATTTTTTTTATTAGGCCTGTATTATTAATTAGGTAACTTTTAAAACGTTTATTTTTATGGTTTCGAAAAAAAACCTTTTTAAAATTAACGCCCCTTTATTTTTTACCACCTTACCAGAAGAAAAATAAAAGATATAAATATACCACTCGAAATATATTGCTTATAATAAAAAAGTAACCGTAATAATATAAATATATTTACCTATTTTATATTTAATATTTTTCCGTTATATTTAATAATAATTCTTTTAATACCACTTTTACGGTCCCTAAGGACCCTTATATTAATACTGGACCTACTGGTATTAAGGAATATTATATTAATATTAGGTATATTATTTATACCGGGCCTAAAAAGATTCCTAATATTATATTTGGCGCTAATTAAAGTATGCCGGCCATATGGGCCCTCCCATTATAATACAAATAATCCGGTTACCAGTTATAATTAAACCAAAAAGTATTTTAAAAATCGGGTTTTATAACGCCTGGCGCGTAATCTCGAAAGAAATACCCTTAATACGGCCAACGATAAGAATTATTATATTAGGCGTAATATTGCGGGTTTGGTTATTAAGATTAGGCCTTAGATTATTATCGAAACTCCGAATTAGCGTTTTTAATCATGCGATTTTTTTGCGAAGCCTGCCACGGTTAATATGCCCCGTTAGTATAGTTATTACGGAAAGCTAAACCAAAGGTGTAATTTGGGTAAAAAAGCCTGGGTTAATATTTTAATAATAATGATTTAAGATTTTATTTTGGAAATCATTTTAAAGTTAATGGACCAGCGTATTTTTATATTCCTTTGGAATTTATATTAATAAATTAATCTCCTTAATATTATTTTTAAGGGTAGGATTAAAAGCTGGCCTTAGGGCCATTTAATTTTAATACGGTATAATAGGCCCGGCAATTGCTTACGGGCTTATTATTTGCCTTTATTATAATTTAAAAATCTTATTCTTTAATTATAATTAAGTATTGGCCATTATTTTAACCGTTTTTTATAAATTTTTAACCATACTAATAAGGTGGTCGGCCTTTACGGATTTAAAACGAATAGTATATTTAAAATGCTTTATAATTTATATAAATTTTTAATCGAACTCGCGCTAGGCTTATTAAATAATAAGATCGGCCATATTTTTAAAAACGGAGAAAATATAAGAGTTAAGTTTATTTTAAATATGGTCCGTAATTTTAAATAATATAATATTATTAATGCTTTTAATAATAACTTTACCAATATCGGTATCCTAAAAAGCCCGGGAAACGGCGTTAAATATGGTACCAATAACCTTATTTTTTATAAACTCGAATATATAAACGTTAATAAAAATAGGTGGTTATTTATAATAATAATGGCTCGCTTTAAAATAATAAATACCAAGCGTTAATTAAAGTATATTTAAATAAACTCGGTAAGCAGGCCCTGGGTATTTTTATTTAATTTTTAAAATATTATTTTTAAAATATTACGAGAACAATTATCGAAAGCGCGGTTTCGTATATTTAAAGATAAGTCGATACGGTTTATAAAGGCGTTTAATTATTGGCCGAGGTCCGTAATTTAACCGTAAAGGCGGGTTTCCATTTTATTAATATAGGCTTTAATCTGATCGATAATAAAGGTAAAGGCGGAATGGCTTAAGGCGGAATTAATTTTAGGCTTTTTATTTCCGGGTTTAATTATTTTATTATTTAAATTTTTTTTCTTAACCAATCCCTTTTTGCGATTATATTTGGGGTTTTCGGGTTTATTTATGGTTTGGCTGGAAAGTATTATATAAAAAGTAGGCTTTATTAATTACGGCTTTATAAGTAAAACCACTTTAATCCTTAGGTACGGAGGCTTTACCCGTTTAGATTTTATAAGTATACCGAGCCTATTATCGAGTTTTTATAATACCGCCGCCGCCGTTAGTTTAAAAATATGGATATATTATATAATGGTTATAATATATGGAATAACCCCCCACCCTTAATATACCGCGAGTTTATTTTTAACGGCAGTATTTTTAGGCTTTATTCCGTTTAATTCGGGGCCATTTAAACCAAGGTGGGTACTTTACG
Organism: Zalerion maritima; assembly: GCA_022664585.2. Taxonomy (NCBI): domain Eukaryota; kingdom Fungi; phylum Ascomycota; class Sordariomycetes; order Lulworthiales; family Lulworthiaceae; genus Zalerion; species Zalerion maritima. Next base: position 3,589 of record JAKWBI020000686.1, on the reverse strand, counting down.
GCCTCGCCGCTTTTTTAAGGCGCAGGGTTTATACCTAAATGGTGTAATATTTAAAATACTAATAATAAATTCCGGGCGGTTTAAATATTTTATTAATCGGTAATCCATTTAGGTTTATGGCCTTATGGCGGGGGTTTACGATTAATATAATAAATATATTTATATTAATAAAAATATATATCGACGGTATTAATAATAATAAAGTAAGGCTTATAAGGAAAAATAATAAATAAGGAGGACGCTTTTAATATTAATATATATTAATATTAATTTTATAAAATTTAATAGGTATTTTTACCTTATTTTTTTAATCTTTAATATTATACTTTACCTCCCACCGTTTTTTTCCTTATAATTATATTTATATTTATTTTTTTATTTTATATATTAATAAATTTTAACATTATTTATAACCATCCCATTAATATTTATAACCCACTTTTTACTTATTTTATATATCCAAATTTAAAAAATTAATATTAAACTTTATATTATTTAATAAAATATTTTAATAATTATTATTTTTATTTTTCCTTTTTTAACGATTTTTTTTAATATATTACCGATTAATTATTATAATATTATTAAATATCCCTTTATATTTTTAATCCTTTGCGAACGACCGGCGAAGTAATACCCCTAATACTTATTACGGTTTATGTAATAATTCGGTAATTTATTTATATATGGGTTGCCGGCGCAGAGTTTTATAAAGCAGGCCGCCCGATCTAATTCCACTGAATAATACATTAAAGATCGACCTTTTTAAATGCATTTATAATCTTACCAGTTCCCGATCCTGCGCCGATTATAATAGGCACGGCGATATTTATATATAAATTAATAGAATTTTTAATATTTTGGCCTATATATTTTGGCGGGGCCCCATACTTATAATTCCTCCCTTATTATATTAATTATTAATAATCTTTTAGGTCCCGGGACTTATAAATGGAAACGTAATTAATATTTACCAAATTGGGCTTATTTTAATTTAATTATCGGATTATAAATTTAATATAAATAAGATAAAGTACGGCCCCGTTTTTAATAATAATATAAAGAATAATTATAAGCAGTTTTATATAAATTTTAATTCCGTCGTCGAAATCCACCATAATTATTACCATTTTAATAATAATTCCGATTATATTAATATTTATATTATTTCGGTTCCTATTAAAAATCCACCAAATATTAATAATATTATAAGTAATAATTTATTATTATATAACGGAATTACGCCGTTTTTAAATAATTATAATAATAGCCCGTATAATACCCCCGGAGGTAAATAAAAACCCAAACCCATTTAATTAGTCAAATAAGGCCGTATTAATATACCTTAAAGACCGTTAAGGAATTTAAGTTTAAGGAATTTAATAAGGAATTATATTTATTAGCGGGCAATTATAAGTACGAAATATAATCGACCGCCCGTAATATATTTATATACCGCATCGCGGCGGCGGTTTATAATACGGAGTTAAATATTATTAAAAATTATAAGTGGTTATAATTTATTATTAATAAATAGGTATAAAAAAATATAAACGGGGTTATGGTAAAATTAATCCGGACGGTAATTAACCTTAAATATAAAAATATTTAAAAGGGTAAGGTTAATTTTATATAAATTTTTAATATAAAATATATATATAATAATAATTTTATTTATAATGTTTTTTTTTAATAATTAAAAATAAAATATATAAAATATTAAAATATACTTTATAATTAAATATATAATAAGGTTTATACCTTATATACCCTTTTTTTATACGGGCAATATTAAACATTTAATATTAAATAATTATACTTTTATTTAATATTTATTAATATAATAATTACCAATATAATTATTTTATTCGCTTTCGAAATATTCCAGCTTATTTTATTAATATATTTTTTTTATTATTATTTAGGGTTTTCTTTAAATACTTATTTTTTAAATTTTAATACTTATGGTCGTTTTTTAAATTTATAAATATTTTTATATTTTATTTAATATAAATCCCGTATTAAGGATTAAGGTATATATATAAATATTTAAATTTTTTTATAGGAGTATTTTATTAAAATATTTAATAATACCGAAAATAATATTTATTACCGGTATTTATTATTTATACCCTTAGGCTAGACCTTTTTAATATACGGTCGATTTAAAAAAAAGGCAGTTTCGGTTTAATTATAATTTATAAATACCCTGCCACCAATTATCCGCCATTAATTAATATTAATTTTAAAAAAAGGTTAATAATTTTTTTGCCCACCATTTTATAAACTTTTTATAATAAATAATAAAAACCCGAATTTCCAGCCTTTTTTAATAACCGAGCGGTTAAAATAACTCGAGTTTATTAACGAAATATATGCCACCCCCCCCCCCCCCCCCCCTTCCCAAATTACCTTAATCCTAATCATAAAAATATTAAATAAATTATAATATCCCTTTTTATTATAATAATAATAATACTTAACTCGATCGCCCCTTTTCCCTTTTTAAACCGCGCGCAGCCGCAGGCGCAGGCGTAAATATAAGCAATAAAAAATTTTAAAAAGCCCGAAAATATTACGCGATAATCCGGCAAACCCTTTTTAGTATACCGGGAAAAAAAGTTCTCCGAATTAATAAAGATTTTTTTTACGAATTTATATATTATGAATATATAATTAAAGAGATAGTTTTGGGGTTTGGTAAAAACGGATATTATTATTTTACCAAAATAAAGGGGTAATAATAATAATAATAATAATAATAATAATAATAATAATATTATTATTATTATTATTATTATTATTAAGGAATAATCGTAACCCGCGTTATAATAATAGGGAGCGCCTGGGACGCCCGCGGGGTAAAACGCGGGTACGAATACGAATATAAATAATATAAAAAAGGAGAAATAACCGTTCGGGCCCGACGGTAGGGGTATAATAAGGAAATTAAATATAAGATTATTAAATAATTAAACGGGCACGGTAAAGGAATAATTAAATAAGGAATTATAAAATTAGGCAAAATAAAATTTAAAAGTGTAATAAAAAAGGGTAATATTATAAAAATAATAATAAGTATAGTATTAATAATAATGGTAAAAATAATAAAGGAATATAAAAATATAAATATAAGGGGAAAAAGGGAGGAGAAATATAAAATAAAAGAGAAAAAGAAATTAGGTATATTTCGGTATTTATAAAAAAAGTTATATATTTTAATACCCCCCTTAGCGCCGATCCCGGCCTAATTTTATTATTCTTATTATTATATCCCTTATAATATTTTTAGGTATTAGCGCGCGGTATTTTTTATAAATATTTTAATCGGGGCCGTTAATAAAATATATAATAAAGGTAATATAAATATTATTATTATAATCGCAGCCGTTTTAATATTTTTTAACGATAAGGCCCGCCTTACGAATCCTAATATTATAATATTAGGAATTTAATAGGTGGGAAAGGGCCTAATTTTTTTAAGGGCTGGGGGGGGGGGGGGGGGGGGGTTTTTTTAGGGAATGTTTTTTTTAAACGGGTTTGGGTTATTTTGGGGGAAGTGTAAATAAATGGGCTTATTATTTTGGCC
>JAKWBI020000685.1:0-24177 GCA_022664585.2 Zalerion maritima | reverse complement strand
GTAATCCCTCACGGGCTCAATGATTTTAGAAAGCGAATACTTCGCTCGCTTACGCTCACTACGTATTCCCAATAAGCGTTATCGTAATTTAATTTTAAACCTAATAATCATCGAATATATTTAATAAATATACCGAAGCCTTTAATATAATTAATATCTGGGTAATTAAATATAATACCGGATATTTCTTAAAACCAGGCGCCAAAACTTTAATATTTTTTTTAAAATAAACGTTAACCTTATACCTTTATTTTAAAAAACTAAGATGAATGGCGATTAATTTTACCTTATTATAAGCCGGCTTAATTAAGGTATTTAAATTAATTTAAATTATTAACAAAATTGGTATTTTGTTTTATTTTATTCGCTTTTTATTCTTTACATTTTCCATTTTATTTTATTTCTATTTATTCTATTCGCTTTTTATTCTATACCTTCTTTTTTTTATTTTACTTCTTTTTATTTATATTCGCTTTTTATTCTTTATATTTTACTTTTACTTATTTTAACTCTCTTAATCGCTCGATAACCTGGGTATTTTATATAAGTGCCGAGGACGTAGCTAGGTCTGCTTCTCTTACGGATGACATTCATGCTTATGACTAGTTGATGTGCTCATGCCTCCTACGCCAAGGAAAGATGCATATCGCGGGACGCCTGGTCCTGCCCTTGAAGTTCAGCCTGATTTTTCGGCGTTTTCGTTTTTTATGTATTCCAGTGGGATCGCTATTCCCCACTCCCAAGGTAAGGCAGACGACGTGATCTTGGCCACGCTTCCCACACCTACTCCATCTCTAAGACCTCCCTCCCTTAAAGGTCGTAGTCATATAAGTGACAGAAAATTGCAGTCTAGACCGCGACGCCACACAGGACTCACTGATTCCCGAGTTCGTCGGTGGGGAAGCTGCTAGGGACAAAGAATCACAAAGAGGCATGCATGGAAGTCAAAGTTAATTCGCGTAACACGGCTATTATACATCTCTACAATTAAATCTATTCAAACTTTCCATCTCCAAAGACTCCCTGTATTAATTCTCAGCCTCTTTATCGTTTCACCAACCTCTTTAAACGGCCTATCCCGCCTTGCCTAAATTTCGAAATACCTCGAGATTTCGCGCCCTTAACTATTATTGGCTTTTTCGGCGGCCGGCTACTGCGAGGGCCTAAGCCGCTCGTCTTACGTATATTCGAGGGCTATTACAAGGAGGATTCGTAAGGTAATGGTATCTTACCTCCTTTTGGCAGCATTCCAAACTTAGGCAATTGCCCCGTAAACCTTCGGTTTTCCCGCTCCTTCTTATATACCTTGCGCTGCCTCCGATAATATTAGGGTGGTGTTCGTGTGTTGTCCCCAAGTTCCCCGGGCGCGTTTGGTTCGGATAGGTCGCGCCTTTGACCGGGTGGCAGAGCTTCTGCACGTTTCGGCGCAGACTATCGGGTTTAAGTACCTCTGCGGCTACCGCTTTGTCTCTGTGGCGCATTCTTCTCGATTCGACCGCTACGGGTTTTGCGAGAGATGTCCTTTGTTGCTCGACTTCTTGGTGCTCGCAGTTGCGATGCTTGCTTAATAGCCGATGCATCAGTTGTCCCTGCCTCCGGTTCTAGTCCCTGTTGGCTGGAGACTCGAGCATGGATATTCCGGCCCCAGGCATCGTGTGCGATGTTTTCTTGGTCGATGTATTGACCGAAAGGACCAGATCGCATTGGTGGAAGCAGTCCGTAGATGCGAAGCTTGGCAGCACGTTCCTTATGGAGCCAGGCATCGTACACGTTCCTTTCCTCTTGGGTGATTGCTAAACCAAAAACACCAGATCCCCTTGGTTGAGGGTTCCTCCGTTGCCATTCCCACAGTGCAGCGTCAGCTCGGTCAGCGGCGTCGATTTGCTTTTGTGTCCAACCTTTGCCTCGGAGTTTGTTGTGCATCTCCTGACGTTCGTACTCCTCGGGATCCCGCTCCTCGGCGTCGATCTGCTCCTGCGTCCAACCCTTCTCCCGAAGGTTGAAGTGCCTCATCCGAACTTCGTACTCCCCTGACTGCATCAAAGTGCCTGGCTCATATCGAACCTTCCGTATTTCCTCCAGCTCTTCCTCACGTCGCCTGTTGCCTTCCTCATCTTCACGTTCCGTCCTAGCCCCGTTTATAAGGGCTTCCTTAAGGAAAATCCTCTCGAAATGATACCGCTGGAACGTCTTCGCTCGTACTCCAGCCGTTCCCATGGATCATCTGGCGGTGGCGTCTCTTCGCGAGGCTTGGGGGCTGGGGGTTACGTGTTATACCCGCTGAGGTCGCTGTCGCTGTTGTTTGGCGGCATCGGAGATGCGGGATTGCTGCCTTGCTTAACCGATGGCAGATCCTTCGACAGTCGAGCCCATAGTCGCTTCCAGCCTTCGTCATCCGTACCATCTGGCTCGAACGGCCGCCCTTCAATCTTATATTCCAGCACCCTTAAGACTTTTTGCCGTTCCAGGTAAACCGGATCACGGACCCTATAGAAATTCCTTTCCTAAAGCATTATTTTCCGCTATTCGTACCAGTTATCGCCAAAATGCTTTCGACCCCAAGCCGCATATATCTCGGGATCGTATGGTTCTGGTTCTGGCGTCCATGGCATTTGTCCGTCGGGGTCGCACGTCTCAGGATCGTAAGTTTGTGGTATTAGCATCCTTACTCCCAATACCTGTGCGTATGTTGTCCCTTCTCGGAGCAAGGTATTTCGATGTTCATACCACTCTTCGCCAAAATGCTTTCGACCCCAAGCCCCATATGTCTCGGGATCATATGGTTTTGGCTCGGGCGTGAATAACACTCATCTTCTTTGGGGACCATCGGTGTCAGGCTCGGGGCCGGTCCTGTTGGACTCGCGATTATCGCTGAGGTTATCGTTGTCGGATAGCGGAGACGCACTGTCGGAGGCCAAATTCGGGCTCGTTGTCAGGAAAATGCGCTGTGCGGAAGGCCGGGTTTCGAACTGCTGAGAGCAACTTAATTATACCCTTCCTGGACCGCTTATTCTGTAACGTCTGTCACTGGGAAGCCAACAACCCCTTAATCCCGCTCGCTTAAAAAACCACAACCAGGGGAACTCCAACGCATAATTTCCTCCCTTTAACAATACCAAAAAATCCGAAAAAATGCCAAACGATAAAGCCATCGCGAAGGCTTTTAATGAAATTGGTTTTGGCACTTTAATCCGCTCGGCCGCCCAGCAATTTAAGATTCCGTACTTAATTTTCCGTGGAAAAATAGCCGGGGTAGAACGCCGCCAGGTATTATATAAAATACAGATATTTTTAATAAATGGCCAGGAATCGATCTTGAGGGACTGGATTTACGATTTAAATAAAGGAAATATCTCGCCCTTTTATATATTAGTTTAAAAACTCGCTTACGATTTATAATACGATGGCGCCATTTTAAAGGGATTATTAGGACCAGGCCATAATTAGGTAACTCGTTTTATTAAGCGTTTTCCCGAGTTAAAAACACATTAAGATTATAAAATTATATTAGCCAGGATTAATAATACTATATTTAAGGTTTTAAACGCTTATATTATTAAATTATCCGACCTTATTTATAAATACCATATTACCCCTTATAATATTATTAATATAAATAAAATAGGTATTGCTAATAATATAGGGAATAAAGGAATAATTATATATTAGTATTAAAAAGCAAGGTTATTTATAAAAAGTTTAAAGATCGCGAATAAAAATTAATTCTTTATAAAATTAAACCACTGGGGTAATTAATAATACCGGTGGTTATTTTCAAAGGTATATTAATATAATAATAATAATTCGAATAATTAAAACTTAAATGGCTTTTTATAATAAATTATAATGGATTTAATAATACGGTTATATTATTAAAATAATCTTAACGGGTATATTTGCCTAAAATTTAACCTTAAAATTTTAATTAATAATGGCTCCTTATTTTAAATAATTATAATACTTATTATAATAATAATTTTATTTTATAATATATTTATAATAAAATTCTTTTTTATTATTTTCCCCCCCATATTTTATATATTATTTAACCTTTTAATATTAATATATTTAACTTATTAAAATATAATTTTAAGCAGAAATACGGTTTTATTATAACCCTTAATACTTTATTAATTAAAAAAAGGTCCGCTTTTTAAAATATTATATAAAAATATATAATAGGATTTTTACAATCGGAAATTATAAAGCTGGGTTTAAAAAAACTGGTATTTGGCCTATTTTCGCGGAAAAATTATTATTAAGCGATTTAATATAAAAAATCCTACCCTTAATATTATCACTCCCCTTAATGGCCGCCCTTATTTATAATATTTTTTTTTTAATACCGTAAATCCTTAAATATTTTAATACCTTATTATATATTAATATTTTGGAATTTTATTATTAATGGTTATAAAAGAGAAAATTAATAAAGGGATTCGATTAAATAAATAAATAAAGAATTAGGGTAAAATAAAAAATAAAGGTATTACGGAAGGAAAAATAATAAAAAATGGTAAAGCGAAAAAGGGTAAAACCTATTAATATTAATAATTTATTTATTAATATAATGGAAATAACGGTTAGCCAAAAAAGCGTTTAAAAAGGTGCGCCAAGGGGGGTAATTAAGGAGGTAATACCGCAGCCGTAAAGGGAGGTAAAAAGGGAAGCTATTTAGGTATTACGGAAACGTAAGAGTGCCAGATTGGCCCGTAAACCTCGCAGGAACTGGGCAATTAAAAAGGACTAGTTATTTTTATTATACTTAATTTATTATAATTGTTAAATATAATTTTTATTGCGGTGGTTGTATCCCAATTGCCTGGTCGGGATTAAGGGGTTGTTGGCTTCCCAGTGACAGACGTTATATGGTAAATCGCCGGCCTACCGAAAGGAATAAGGCAATTATCTGATGTCTTCTCATCCACTCATTCCTGCACCTTTGAAAGCACGGGGTGGATCCTGCAATTTTCGGTTGCCTCGCGCAGAAGGTGGCCCTCCTCTGCGACCAGCGGCATTTGGATTCTTTGCCGGCGTTCGGGTCGTCCACAAAGCCAATGTCCAACTTGCGTTCTGTCATTGTTGGTGGGTGACGGGGTTGGCTGTGTTTCTTGGCGTAATGACTACAGTGGCGACTGCCAACTATTTTGTCAACAGCTTGCAGAGGGTTCTCGCTCCCGGTGGTGTCACCAACGTGCTCAGCTTCATCGCCGGCCTACCCCTTCGCGTGCGACACTCAACATCACTGGCACGCGGCGATCTCGCTTTGCTCACAGAGCAGAGGTCGCACGACCGAAGACGCAGTTAACAAGAACAATATTCACACCGGATAGCACGCCCTCATTCACCTGGGGTAGGACTAGGACCATTCGCTGCCATTGGAGGAGATTCACGGGCAGTTCACGTCATCTCCCGAGGAGGAGTAAAGGAACCCTATCGGCGAGGTACGATACAAAGCTGAAGGGAGGGGTTTGGGCAGAGTCGTAGGCCAGTGGGAACGAGCCCAGCGAGTGGAATGTGGAGGCTTGGCGATCTTTTGCAACACATTGTTTTCAGGCTTGATGCAGATTTCACCTTTAGCACTAATTTGGTCGCTCAAGAGAACGTCTCTTTGGCAGTCTAAGGCTGAGGATCATGCAGAAATCGCCCGTCTCCTTATGTACACATGCAACCACCGCCAGCACATTTCGTACATCACTGCATCAGGGCCATGCTTGTTACTTGTTGGCGCCAACACACATCAAGGAAAGTGGGGTAGACGACTCGAAATACAGGCAAACAGCTTGCTGCTATTACTAACGTGTCCAGCCGTTTAGTATGGGTGCTGCCTCCTAGTGCACTTCATCTTTTGATGGTCGTCGCGACTTCGCTCTCCTCCCATCCACAGCCGGCGCAAAAGTCCACCCTCTAGGCGTCACTCTTCCCACTTGAGGTGACTTTAGCACGTGCTCACCCAACCCCACCAGGATCCCCTCGCAAGGTACGAGTTGGCCCGTAAGTGTGCATAGACGAAGTATCATTGACATATCGCGGCAAGTCAGTCCACTCTCCATCGCAATGTCTATCATCGACGAGCGACTGAGGCAAATTGCCGAAATCAAGGACAAGATCGACGAGAAAATCACCTGGATCAGGGAGAATAAGGACGAGCTGGAGGAGAAACTCTCTATCATCGAGTCTATCCCCGAAGATTTGGCGGATGTCACGTCGCGAAGTGCTTCGAACTCGACACAGAACAGAGGCATAGGTGACACAATTGATATTGCCGGCTCGGCTGCAAGGGACAAGGAAATCATCAAGGAACTTGAAGAGGTCATAGAGCAGGGGGAGACAGATCTGGAGGAGTTGGAGAAGGAGAAGCAAGAGCTGGAAGAGTTCGTTCAGGGTATTTGATGTTTTCTAGTCTTTATCGGTCCTTCGTCACGGTGTTTTGGCGCATTTAGCTTCTCGTCGGGTTGCCAGTTCGGAAGGTTCTCTTGAGCATGCTTCGCCACTTCGCGGGGTACGAACAAGTTATTATCCTTCAGATATTGAGTATATCGTTCAGACTTCTCAACTCGTCGCCGAACGTCGCGTGTATACGCGCCGTCCCCACCACCACGCTCCAGGAATTGCTTCACCGTTTCTTCCCGAGAGGTATTGTAGAACTTGGGGAATATTCCCCGGTAGTACATGTGGAGGAAAAAGCCGTGGTGTTGAAGCGTGATGGCCATGGGCAAGTCGAGTTTGTCCGGGAGGTCCGCTCCCCATTCGTCGGCGAGCTGACGGCAAGCCGAGTTGTCTTGAGCGTGAATACTAACCCCCCATTCTCCGCCCCCCTGTTCGTACTCCATTGGATTGGGAACAGAGGAATTGTATTAAGACGTCAAGCCTAATGAAGGCGGTGCCGTTATGTAGGCTGTTTTAATATTTTCGAACTGACTGTCGGCGGGCAGAAGTTTAATACCTATTATATTATTCGTATTTCGAGAATTAGTAGTATGCAGGACCGCTGCTAGGGACGAGGTGTAAAGGCCTGTTCGGTATTTATGATTATTAGATATTTAGTGTAAGTCGTACGACGAAATAAACCTAAGGTAGTGATGGCTTTGCCCGAGGTGGACGGATTGGGATTAAGCGCGATGTCCGAAACTTCCGTCGGATAAAAGACCTCGGTGAATTGCTTCTTCCGAATACCAGCGTCCTGATCTACTAATCGCCGCTTTTTGGGAGTAGTCTCCTCTTCGTTAGGAGAAGCTGTTTCTAACGCTTACTGCAGATGGTTGGCGGCAGCCTTAGTAAGCTCCTGCCGCTTAAGGATTGCCTCGCTGGTCGTATTAGGCGAAAGCGTTTCATTTTATATTTGATTTAATCGAGCCTGGCAGTTATTATAATATATTACATATTATTTAAATACCAATGTTTTGGATTAATAAAAATTATATAATTTATAGTACTTTAAATTTATTATATTATTAAAAATTGTGGTCGGAATCGAACTGCTAAAGGCAGATATTATACTTTACTATGGGCATCGTGGAAGGTAGCCAAAAAATGGGTTTGCTCGATAATCGTGTAAGGCGAGAATTAATGGGAACACGTTGTCACGGTATCGGGGTATCGGCAAATATGCTGGCCAATCACCGCGAGTATTATAATTTCGTCCCAGATCATATGCTCCCCCCATAAAAAACGTGGCCCGTGATAATAAGCATTCTATATATTTAGAGGTAGGACGCCTGTTGGCATATTATCCACCGTCGACGGCGACCCAAACCTTTCCTTAATCCGTCAAGGTTCAGAGAGTTCAGAGAATCCGTGTAGCCACTCCCACGGTGCGTACCATCCTCACTGATGCTAAACGCATAATATTGACCATTGTGCCTAGGCAAGAAACAAGTCCTGACGACACCGATCGAGAGCGGAAAACAATGGGTGACTGTAGTATGGGTGGTGGTTCTGGGGAGAATGGTGGTTTCGAATGCAGCATTTGCGGTGGCAAGAAGACGCAATTGGGGTTTTCTCAGTACCAGCCCGAGAAAGGATAAGATTGAGCCAATGGCCCATAGGATGGCTCAGTGTCCCACAGAATGAGCCCAATGCCCCACAGAATAAGCCAGTGAATGAGCCAATGCCCCCTGAATGAGCCAGTGAATACACGTGTAAGCCAATGCCCCAAATCCCACCCCGCGCCGAGTGAAGTAGCAGGTTCCCTTGCTCCCCGATCGTACATTTGGTTTCTGCAGAATCTTAGCCAAGCACACCCAATAACCAATTGGGCCAATTCGTTGATGCTTAGCCTTGATTTGCTCTCGAATATCAGCCTTACATATATCTCCCGTTTACAGGGATCGACGCCCCGAATATAACTTTTTCTACACAATGAAGTTCAGCCTCGTGTCCAAAGCTCTGCAAACGCAAAATACTTCCTCGTTAAACTTTTGTCCAGCCAAGTCGAGACAATAAACCATCAGCTCCTAGAATAATACAAACGCGTTCGGTTAAGGTCCGCGAGAAAAAGACATTCAATCCTGCAAGCTAGAAATGTAAATGCGCTCAGCCCTGATACAACTCTACATATCCAGCACTTCTCGCAACCCTGTCAGTGGAGATACCTGCAAGCTAACAAGCCGCAACCCCGCAGTTTTATTCTCGTCTGGGTGAAGTCCTCCTTCCCCCGCAGACAGATTTACCAATTGGTCTCTTTTCACCAATCTAGAGCGCTGTTTTTTAGCCTTACGTTTAAGACGTACCTCCGGATTGGCTTAGAGAGTTGGATGACCCTGCTGGGCTAAGTCGTTCTTCCGGTCTTGTAGTACAGAATGAGATTATTCTCGTTTAAGGTAAATGGTCCATCTTCCACTTTTTATACCAGGATATTAAGCTTAATGCTATCTCTCGGGATCCCCTATTAGTATGTTACCCTCCCGGCAAGTTAAGATATAATGTCGAAATGGCCCAGATGCAAAAGATTGTGAAAATAAAAGAGCAAGTATAAGAGGTGTTCCGAATACGTCCCAGATATAATAGCCGATCAGGAAGAACAAAGCAATGTAAGGAGTGAGGATCGATTAGGTTTGGTTAAAGAATAATGGTTTATTAAAGGATGTAAACCTATAATAGGTTGTAGTGTAAATATGGCTGGACCACCAAAGAAAAATACACTCTTACTATCCTCTCCACTGCCAAAATTTCCAATCCCTTACCCGTCTTTCGTTGCAATTTCCCAAATTCGTAGGAAGTAGAAATGTATCACAGAAGTGTGGAATGTTGTATACTATCTCTCCTTTTGCCTTGATAGTCTCCATTGATATATCTCTCCGTTCGGCCTGCAGATGAACACGAATAGAGCCCATGCAAGCGACCACAGCGATGCAAAGCCACAATTACAAAGTTTCATATCTAATAATGCGGATAGGAATGACGAGCTGTCGACCTGAACAGGCTTAAATGGTTACAGACGTCTGCATGCATTGCTTTATGAGGTGAAGATCCTTGTAATGCCGACAGGATCGAGGTCGACCATATGCTAATGGCCATGGGATGTATACACTCACCGGACAATACACGGCGCCTGAGTCCTTGTCTATCCTGGCCACTCGTGCGGCACACCTGGCTGACCGAGGTTCTTAGACTTGTATAATAAGGAGAGTGAACCAAAGAAGACCGCGTATCCGAGTCCATCTCGAGGCCGATAGTCGGTTTGCCTGCAAGCCTAGTCAGTCAATCCGCAACCCTTTCATAGGCAGGCATTTACGCGGGGAGTGTCTTGGTGTTTACCACGCAGGCCGCTCTCTCGGCCACGCTTGCCGGAGGACGAATAGTCCCATGGTTGTCCTCCAGTGTTGGCATGAAGAGGCTTGCAAGGTTGACGCTACGAGCATGAATAACTTCAGTCTGATGCTTACAAACGGAATAGGTCGCGGAGCATATATGCATTGTCTACGACGTGAAGGATCCCTGAGGACCCATGAATCCCAACCATCTAAGGAAATGAAGGGGTTATCCTCTCCCGTAGTTGACTCGCACTACGAGGTACACCGGGCACTGAAGGGCCATGTATTGGGTACTAGGTCAGCTAGCTGAAAGGCTAGGATGAACATGGACACGTTACCCTCGGCTTGACTGAATGACTGGGATTGTTCACGCCCAATATAAATGCAGCTTGCAGGATAGGGAAGCAAGTCCGTGGGGTAGTTGACTTCGTAGAACTTCGGCGCAAAGCGGTTCCCATCACTTTTTAAACCATGAGGAGAATACCTGGGACGTTTAACGTCTATCACTGGGAAGCCAATAACCCCTTGATCCCGACCAGGCAATTGGGATATAACCACCGCAATAAAAATTATATTTAATAATTATAATAAGTTAAGTATAATAAAAATAATTAGTCCTTTTTAATTGCCCAGTTCCTGCGGGGTTTACGGGCTAATCTAATACTCCTGCATTTCCGTAATACCTAAATAACTTCCCTTTTTACCTCCCTTTACGGCTGCGGTATTACCTCTTTAATTACCCCCCCTAATATACCTTTCTAAACGCTTTTTTAATTAACCGTTATTTTTATTATATTAATAAATAGGTTATTAATATTAATAAATCTTACCCTTTTTCGCTTTACCATTTTTTATTATTTTTCCTTTTATAATACCTTTATTTTTTATTCTGCCCTAATTTTTTATTTATATATTTAATTAAATCCCTTTATTAATTTCCTCCTTTATAATTATTAATAATAAGGTTTTAAAATATTAATATATAATAAGGTATTAAAATATTTAAGGGTTTACGGTATTAAAAGAATAATATTATAAATAGGGGCGGCCGTTAAGGGGTATAATAATACTGGGGGTGGGATTTTTTATATTAAATCGTTTAATAATAATTTTTCCGCGAAAATAAACCAAATACCAGTTTTTTTAAAACTAACTTTATAATTTCCGATTATAAAAACCTTATCGTATACTTTTGCATTGTATTTTAAAAAGCGGACCTTTTCTTCGATCGATAAAATATTAAGGGTTATAATAAAACCGTATTTCCGCTTAAAATTACATTTTAACAAGCTAAATATACCAATATTAAAAGGCTAAATAATATATAAAGTATAGGGGGGAAAGTAATAAAAAAGAATTTTATTATAAATATATTATAAAATAAAATTATTATTATAATAAGTATTATAATTATTTAAAATAAAAAGCCGTTATTGGTTAGGATTTTAGGGTTACGTTTTACGTAAATATATATATCGAAATTATTTTAATAATATAACCGTATTATTAAATCCATTATAATTTATTATAAAAAGCCATTTAGGTTTTAATTATTCGAATTATTATTATTATATTAATATACCCTTAAAAATAACCACCGGTATTATTAATTACCCCAATGGTTTAATTCCATAAAAAATCGATTTTTATTTACGATCTCCAGATTTTTTATAAATAGCCCTGCTTTTTAATACCAATATTATAACCATTCCTTTACTTTTTATACCATTAATAATATCTGTTTTATCCATATTAGTAATATTATAAGGGGTAATATAATATTTATAAATAAGGTCGGATAATTTAATAATATAAACGTTTAAAACCTTAAATATAATATTATCGATCCTGGCCGATATAACTTTATGGGTTTAATATATTTTTAATTCGGGAAAATGTTTAATAAAGCGAGTTACCCAATTATAGCCTGGTCCTAATAATCCCTTTGGAATGGCGCCATCGTATTAGGCTTGTACAAAAATCCGTGGGGCCCCATATGGCCGTGCGCAAAAAAACCCATGGGACCATATGGGGTTTTTAAAATAATCCGTGTAGTACTATAGAACCACACAGGTTTTATGGTGTGGTCCCATAAAACCATACGGGTTTAATGGTGGGGTTCCATGGAGCCCCACGAGTTTTATAGGGCGGACCCATAAAACCCTATGGGTTATTATAATTAAAGTGCGCCCGCTTAATTTTTAATTATAATAACCCATGGGGCTTCATGGGTCCGCCTTATAAAACTTATGGGGCTCCATGGAATCCCACGGGTTTAATGGTGGGGTTCCATGGTACCATATTATAAAACCTGTATGGTTTTATGGGACCATATAAAAATTCCGTGTGACCATATAAGTAGCCTTATAAAATCCGTGGGTAATCCATGGGTCCCCATGGGTCCCCATTGTACCAGCCTACATCGTATTATAAATCACAAGCGAGTTTTTAAACCAATATATAAAAGGGCGAAATATTTCCTTTATTTAAATCGTAAATCCAGTCCCTTAAGATCGATTCCTGGCCATTTATTAAAAATATCTGTGTTTTATATAATACCTGGCGGTGTTTTACCCCGGCTATTTTTCCATTAAAAGTTAAGTACGGAATCTTGAATTGCTGGGCGGCCGAGCGGATTAAAATGCCAGAACCAACTTTATTAAAAGCCTTCGCAATGGCTTCATCGTCTGGCATTTTTTCGGATTTTTTGGTATTATTAAAGGGAGGAAATTATGCGTTGGAGTTCCCCTGGTTGTGGCTTTTTAAGCGAGCGGGATCAAGGGGTTGTTGGCTTCCCAGTAACAGACGTTATATAAAGTCCGCTTTCTCACAAGTTTTAATCAACCACTGGGAATATTCAACCTCATTCTTAACTAACTTCCCTAGCCCACCATATATACCTCAACTCCATGGAATTGTCCAAGGCTTCATTTGAAGCCTTGGACCAAGGTTACAATGCTCCAATCCTCTCAATCCTAACCTTTCCACCAATTCCCACGGCACAGCAAATACATTCGGTTCCGCACCATCCAATGATGTTTACAGATACAGTTCTAATTTTATAGGACCATACGGATTATTTTAAAACCCTTATATAATTTTATCTATTTTTTTGCGTACGGCCACATGGGGCCCCACGGATTTTTGTACAAGCCTAGCGCTTTTTTCCTGAAGCAAGCCGAAATTAAACACGGACGTCCGGCTTGCGGTAAGAGTGTCATCGACGATTTGGCGGAGAAGAAGCTGAACGGCCGAAAGGTGAGATGTTTTCCTTCTGAAGAAGAGCGAATTTTGACTATAGATATAGATTAGGAATGCCGTTTTATAGCCTGGTTACTGGCCGAGTATGAGGAAACGGTCGTGGGCGATACTTATATAAAAGAATCCATTGCTACGCGGGAACAGTTCCAGTGCGACGTCCATGGCGCAGGAGCGGTCGGGAACCTAGGCTCCTATTCTTAGTAGGTGGTCGCACGACGAGGGACAAGTTCCGGCTCGCCAAGGATATGATTGCTCGGCATATGCATAACTACTAGCCCAGAGAAACGGGGGGGACGGGAGGGATTCTACTGGAGACTTGACTGATTTGACGGCCGTGTTATCTACGCTTCGGATTTGTGATGTATGTACTATGTGATGAGATCGAGGTGGGACTGTCGGGTCAGATTGCAAGCGGATGTTTATAGCCAGGTGCCATACACTCACTCCTTCAAAGTTTCATTAATATACCTGAGTCACCGAGAACATGCGTGCAAAAGGCGTTCAGCGTGGCCGAGATCCTATCTTTTTTGCTGAAGAGTGGAGACATGGTTGGAGGAGGAGTTGGGAAGGAAAGTGTTGTGTCATCTTGGGTTTATTTCTTCGCGGTTATCTTGTGTGTAATTCATAGGTGCTATCTCGTCTCCGGTTCAAGTAGTCTTTCCTTTAGCAGGATTCTTGTTTAATGCTATCGACGGTGTGCCATCGGATGACGGTCGGTTGCTAGTAATGATGACAAATCATATCGAGCGCCTAAATAACGCGCTTATACGACCTGGACGCGTCGACAAAAAGGTTCAGTTCCAGCTTGCCGATAAGGATATAATTGCTCGAATTTTCTGTTTTATCTTTAAATAAACAGCAGATAATGTCCCCGACCAGGTAGAGCGGATTAGAGATAATAAAAGAGTCGAGTAATTGGTAAAAGACTTTGCTGCCAGGGTGCCTGGGCAAGAGTTCGGCGCGGCTGATATTTTATCTTTCCTAATAAATTATAGGCACTTGTCCGCCACCGCAGTGGGTAATGTCGAGGTATGGGTGAGCATAGCGAAGGTGGAAAGGAGGAAGCCGAAGAGTGGAGACATGGTGGCGAAGATGATGAAGGCGGGTTCTGCGGGAGAGTGGTTCGTGTCACCGTCTTAATTTCACCCTTTACGGTTATCTGGTATGTAATTAATGGATGCTTTACTCCTGGATAAATATATGTTGTTAAATTTAACTGCTCATCTGCGTCTTTATCTTGTCTTGGGACACCGGGGAAGGACTTTTGCTTAATTCAGATCGTGCCTTTTCGTCCCTGTTTTGACTTCAACAGCCCAGAAAGTATCTGGCGAACCGTAGCCACGCGCATAATCATGCTACTAACGGCTCATGCATATGGATTAGGGCGACGGATGGAGCTCTCGTTCTTCATATTGCGTGGCCGTTTTAATTTTCAGGTTTCGCTATTAATCAACTCTTGAAGAAAGTTCGAGATAGTACGATAATAAATGTGAAAAGCGAGAGGCGAAGGATTCAAGAATGTATTCACAGTGGTCCTTGCACACCCCAATAGACAAAGGTATGAGAAAAAAGGAAAGAAAAAAAATATGTTTTCGACGTATTTCCAAATGTTTTTAAATTTAAAAGTAATATTATAATGGCTTAACGTGGTTATATATCGAGTGTTTTATAATATCGAGTGTCCCGTCCTATTTTACATATTGAATTAGCAAAACGACCTCCCTGCAAAAAATAATAATTTTAATATATATCTATTAATTATAAAATAAGGCTAATTTTCAATTTTTAGACTTACGTAATACCCCTACTCTTAAGATTTTCATAATTACTACTTACATAAACCTGATATTTAAAAATTAGTTTAGTTATATAATTAATAAACCAAGTTTAAAGTTGCGGCTATTTTTATAAAGAATTACTGTTCTTTGCAGAAGGGTTATTTTATTAATTTAATAAGTAAAATAGGATGGGACACTCGATATTATGAGACACTTGATATTAAACCTCGTTACCCATTTTTAATAATTATATTTTAGCTAATATAGGAAATATAATTAAGTTTTACGTATTATTGATTATTCACCCGGGGCCACAAAGCCAGCAAGCTCGGGCCTAAAAGCGATCGCAGTGTTATATTGGTTGGCGGTAAGCCTCTGCTCCGATATTGGACCATGGTTGACTAATTCCGCACAATTTCGGAGCTCGTCCACGTATCTTAATGTAGTGGTGCCGAAGGTATCCCCCGCTGCATTTGTACCAAAGACCTGCGCCCGGCGTAATTGCTTAAATAATTAATTTAAAGCCTTGGAATAATCCTGTACAGGATTATTTAAAAAGCCAAAAGGACCCCCGGGATTTATAGGACTCCGGGGAGGGTAATAAACCATAGCGGTAAAAACTTAATTATAAAAATACAACTTTTATTTAGTATATTATGTTTTTCCCTAAATCTTATATTATCCTTTAAAAATAGTTCTGTACAGGATTATTTTATATTTTTAAAGCGTTATTATTTTAAAAAGGTAATTAGAGGTTTAACCCAACTAAACAGCTTAGTTTCAGACACCGACCATGCAGCGAGGTTCTCAGACCTACTCCCCGCTATAATAATAGTGTTAATATTGGTTTATAGGGAGGAATTAATGGCCCTGATGCGGAACTGCTTATCCCAGGTCTCCTATTTAAGCAAAATGGTTAAAATAATATTATTTACAATGGTAATAAAAGGGTAATTGGGCGGAGTTGGTAATCGATTTTAAAAAAAAGTATATTATAATTCGGCGGAGTTTATTAAACTTTTCATTATTAAATGAAAAAGATTAAACTAAATTATTTATAAAGGTGGTATAATAAAACTAACCGGTGGTTGTAGGAAAGTTCTTATATTTTATAATATTATTATTACTCCTATTGTGCTATATATATTTATAACTTATATATAAAAATATTATAGCGGTGCCGGAGGTATCCCCCGCTGCATTTGTACCGAAGACCTGCGCCCGGCGCGATTGCTTAAATAACTAGTTTAGAGCCCTAAAATAGTCCTGTATAGGATTATATAAGAAGTCAGGAGGACCCCCGGGACTTATGGGACTTTTGGGAGGGTAATAAACCATGGCGGCAGAAACTTAATCATGAAGATATAACTTCTATTTAATATATTATATTTTCCCCCAAATACCATATTATCGTTTAGGAATAGTCCTGTACAGGATTATTCCATGTTTTCTGGAGCGTTGCCACTTTTTAAAAGGCAATTAGAGGTTTAACCAAACCAAACAGCTTGGTTTCAGACACCGACCATGCAGCGAGGTTATCAGACCTACTCCCCGCTACAATATACTTATTATGTATTAAATACGCGATAATGTATTTGATGCGCCATGACGTATTTAGTATGTAGAGGCGTAGTTGATACGCAGTAGTGGCGTATCTGACAATTCCCTCGATCCCAGAAGAATTAAAGTTCCTTAGCGGTAAATGATAGGGTTTTTGGTATTTCCAGCTCCGTAAACTATGCTTGATCCGACCGATCTGAGTAATATCCAAGGTCCCCATTGGTTCACAAAACCGAGATAAATAACACAGTGTGATTTATTAATCTGTGCGCACTGTTAGCCGAGCCCCAAGCAGGGTGGGTTTTTAAAGCCATATGTATAAAAGTACTAAAAACGAAATTCTAGGGTTCAGCTCCTATTACAAGGCTATAATTACTGAACAAGTCGGCATTGCCCAGTGCAATAACATGCTCTAGCGAAAACTACGAACAAGTTTTGAAGCCGATCTCGGCGGATATGCCTGACAACACAAGAGATACGGTGGAAGGGCCAACCTAAATATCTTTTCATGCTTATGTCCTGTCCTCCGGCCTCTGGCCTCCCAACTCCCGGATCGTGGCCTTCGTTCTAACGCAGGCAACGCTTGGAGCTGTGCCGCACGCTTTGATGAGCGCGCTGAACGTACTGTGCACGTGCAGTGAAGCTTGGGAGGTACATATGCCCCGCTAAAAATGTACTTGTCGAGGGTGTTTTGGGGTGCCGAAAATGGCGGGTCCAGGCTGCCAAAAACGGCATCCCAAACAGCGACACACGGACTTTATGTGTAAACTGCGAAGAGATACGCGATGCTTCGGAGAATATGGTCGAACAAGCATCGGGTCGTTGGGAAAAGGGGATATATGTCACTACTTTGGTCATGATGATGAGAATAATCGGCGGGGTCCGTGAGACGAAGATAAACGATGCCTCGGCAAGACGCACCAACACAACTTCTCCTGGGATCTCCTGGGAACAACCCCTCAGAGTAAACATAGGAGGCAGAACAAATTATCTACAGAGCATCAGTGTGTTACAGCAGTGATTACGGACTTCGGCACGCGAATTGAGTCTTCGTCAGTTTGTTGAAGGTGCGGCCCGACATGTTGAGCCACGCCGGGGCTTGGCAGCGCCGAGAAGCACGAGCCAAGTGAGTACCGCGGCCCAGGGCCCACTTTCCCGGACACGGGATGCGACTGCCTCTTGCCGTCCGACTCCTAACATGCGGTTGCCACCTATTCTTGACAGGCCGTGGGGCTTGAGGAAGGAGTGAAGTGAAAATTTTGGAGACTACCACAGAGAGATTTCCAACAAGCAAAATGTTGTCTGCGGACAAACCAACATTGTCTCTACCTACACCTTCAACCGTCCCACCCCACACTAGTGGCCTCAAACTTGCTCACCTTGTTGGCCTCAACCTTGTGCGACGACACAAATACCACCTAGAATTCTCTCTTTGGACCAGTGCTGTGGACTTCATTTTCTCTTCTGGATCCCTCAAAATTCTTCTGTTCTCCACACAGAAGAAATCAGCGAGCATGGCCACCTACATTCCCCCTCACGTCCGAGCCCTACGTGACTCGGCAACCGACACCGCCGGGGAAGCCAAACTGCCATCAAACGAAACTACCGAGACCGTTGAATCATCAAGTTCTCCTACGGAGGATGCTACACGAACCGTACAGCGGCCGTATCATGGAGAGACCATGGAAGGTGTCGACATCAGGTCCATTTTCAAACACTTCTCCCCTGACGTCGAGTACGACCGAGAAACAGTCCACACCCTGAACTCATCTCAGCACTGTCCAGATGGCATCAAGTTTGTCATTCTGTACCCCGGTGCTCACCCTCGATGGCGTGACTACATTCTCTTCAGCAAGACTGCCGTCAGTCTTTTGCCTGCATACCACGAGGAGAAGGCCAAGTTTGAGCATGCAAAAAAGGAGTTCGAGGGAAAAATGGCTGAAGGAAAAGTGGATGAAAAGCATGAAAGGACTACAGAATATTTGACGTCGCTCAAGCTGGAGGAACCCAAGGTAGAGGACATAGTCGAGGTTGAGGAATACGGTGGACAATATGTTGAGACTCAGGCTACAGACGCAGCTAAAAGTCCCTCTCCGTCTATCTCCACCCCAGAAACAAATATTACACAGGAAGATTATAAGGTCGGAAATATAAAGCAAGAAAACGGGGATGTTATCAGGAGCGACAAAGAGATAAAGGACAGTGAAGAAGATGAAGACAACTCGACTGCCACTAGCATCCGTCCCCAAAACAAAGAAGTCGGCGAACCTGATAAAACCCCGGTGGTAGAGAATAGGAAGTGTAGCAAGGAGTACACCGATGTACGCTTTGAGAATCCAGAGTCCCAGCAAAGCAGCAAAATCCCCGAGAAGGCTGACGCACAAGGCCGCAAGAATACCAGCGCCAAAATGACCGATAAATTCGACGCGATCGACTATAACCCTCCAGTACACACACCAATCGCTTTCTTCCGTGCCTTCGACGGCAACGGCCGCTCTTGCACCTTCGTCGGCTGGTACCAAATCGACAAGATTTGCCTTCTCCCACCTCAATCCCCCCGCATCAAGGATCTACTTCAGGATAAATGGGGCAAAACCGTCCAACAAACCCGAAAAGGAGGCCGATGGGGACGTGGCGGTCGCGGCGGACGCGGATGGGAAAAAGGTAGAGGTGGTCCTCTAAGAAACCGAGCAGCATGGGAGAGAGATATGAATACTGAATGGGCTGTCTTGCGCTTCACGAAGCTAAAACCTGGTTCGGGGGAGTGTCCGCTGGAGCCAGATGTTCAACTGTGGGCAGAGGAGCGTTGGGAAGGTTCTTCGAAGTCGGAGACGAAGGCCCTTGAAGATATCGCTTGCGTTAAGTCGGACAGCGAGATACGGGATGAGGGGAAGAAGAAGGAGATTCCTCACACGGTTGTTGACGAGGTTTTCAAGCAGAGAAAGCTAGAAGAAAATTGAGATTGCCGCATGGTGCATGGTAGATCGCTTCTCACGATCTTTGCGCGTGGTGTCAAGAATGGCGAAGTGGTATTTAAAAGAGGACCATCTCTAGTAGACATCAACCCACGACATAACCATGAGCTACCAGGTGAAGGGGTGGGGTTGTACTAGTTTGCTTCGGGGCATAGCTGAGCTTATGTCGTTCGGGAAAATGAAACGGGGAGTTTAATGACAGTATTAGTCTAGCCATACTGAATATATTTCTATTGGGAATATTTCACATCACTTCAAGCGAGCTTATTGATGTGTTTGCATTGTGCCGCATATTCCTTGACCAATCTCTAGGTCCTAGATATTTAGGATGAACTTCGCCTTGACTTTCCCTGTTTCCATTGAGAACTGCACTGGCGGTTGCTTAGCCTTGATCAAAACAATGGCGTGGTACATATGGGCACAATGGAGACTGGTATTAAAATGGACTGGCCTATTGGACATAGATGTCTTGATTCTTTGAATACCAACTAACTAGGGAATGACGAGGAGATGATGAGTCCCAGGGGTAGTGGAACGAGTAAGTGGCGGGGTGGCGTTCATGTTTCAACTGTGTTGTGACGTCGTACGAGCGCCGATAGTTTTGTGCTGCACAGCCCTATGAGACCCGTATACCCCCTGTCGGAGAGAGCCCTGCATGGATAATAGTAAGTGCCAACACTGAAGAGTCGACACCTGCGGAAAACCCCCACTTTTCTTCCCAAGAGAGCATCGTTATGGCTTCTTCAAATGCGCTAATATGTCAAAAGCAAAGACCTCCTTGTCGAATCATCACGACCTGGATTCGTGGTATGGCTCATAACTCATGGAGCTACGGCAACTGCCCAGCTGTACCTGTAGTTGCCGCAATTCGTCCAATGAAGGTAAGGCTAGAGCCGCACCAAAAATCCTTCGAGTCGTTTTGTATTCCGATCCAACCAACCAGCCGTTCCGTCTGTGGCTGACACAAGGCAAGACAGGCCATGCCACCCAGACAAGGATCATGGAAGGTAGCGGCGCTAAGCTTCTGTAGATCGTTGAATCCTCCGACCCCCCAAAAAGAAGCTTGAAAAAAGCTGACGCTCCGCTCATGCCTCGTTTCTCCAATGTCTCGCAGTGGGCACTCGACCAATTTTCAAAAGGAATCGAATGGCAGCGAGGAGAGCAACCATGGACCGAACTTCCGAAGGAAATAAGGGTACGGTCATACCGCGAAAGCCAGTTCCTTCCCCCGTGCGAATTCCAACTTCGAGATCAATCTCAGACCGCGCAGGTCACCAACACAGCCAGCAGAACGCGCTCCCACGGCCTCAGCAAAACGATGATCCGGATGCGGATACCAGTGATTCCGAGCGGCGACGACTATTCACCCCCGGCGAGCAACCGCGCCAAGAGTTTCTAGGTAGAGATCTAGGGGCCAATGGAGAAAGATTCGCTGCATCGCAGCCATGGCACCTGGACCAAGCTAAACTCAAAGCATCGCCCGACGTATCCATCAACGAGGGGAAGATATCAGCCGGGTACACAACACTGGACACCCAGCGTGAGAGGAACGAGTCGAGGGAACCACTGGATAATTCAGGTACAACGACACGGAAGCAATCAATGCTGGCAGTCTGGTGGAAGGAACTCGCTTCCCTGCTCGCCCTCCTTGGCTCTCTTGCCGCCGTCGTTGCGACCGTGCGACCGGCGCAGGGCCAACCTGTTCCGGAATGGCCGTTAAACATCTCCATCAACGCACTAGTAGCCGTATATATCGTTATTCTCAAGATTGTTATGATTTACATTGTCTCCGAGTGCCTAGGACAGCTCAAATGGTCGTGGTTCGAGGAAAGGACTAGGAGTCTTTCCGAATTGGGCACCTTCGACGATGCGAGTAGGGGGCCGTGGGGGGCAATTTGTCTGGTTTGGAAAACCAGAGGACAGTGAGTGAGAGTTCGGGCCGATATGAAAATGTACGTTCAGGTTGACTGATGGGGGAACCTTCATGCTAGGAACTTTGTGCCTCCCGTCGGCGCCCTCATCGTGATTCTTTCAACCATCTTGGATCCCTTTGGGTAAGTTTCCCATTCCTCAAACTTTTCTTCGGATGCTAATCGTACCATAAACCAAGCCAACAAATCATCTCTCTCCGATCCTGCACTCTTCCAGCATCGACAGGAAATGCCACAATCCCACGAAACAGCTTCGTTCGCGCAGGGACAGGAGGGCGCCATCTCGGGGCGGGGATAAGCTCCATATCACTAGACATGCAAGCCGTCATCAACACGGCTATCTTCAACAATCCGGAACCGCGCAAGGTGACCCCATTCTGTCCCACTGGGAACTGCGTGTTCGGCAAGATCTATCATTCGGGAGGGTGGTGCAACGAGTGCAAGGATATTACGGACCAATTGGTTATTACGGAGTCCAAGCTAGGAACAAACTTCACGCTTCCCTCAACGAACTTGACAACGTCTCCCGTCCTGGGACAATTTGGCATTGGCATTGAGCTTTCCGATGGCGAGATTCCGGGTCTGACCATCCAGACAATCCTTGGCGCCAGCGTGAACGGAAGCGATTTTCTCGTCGAGGACGACGAGAATCCATGGGCTGTAAACGGCCACGGCGCGGCGGAATGTTCGTTTCATGCCTGCGTGCATGATCTCCAGAGCGAGGTAACGACGGGAAATCTCACGGAGAGCATAGTCTCGACCAGCATGGAGTGGAGCAACGGTGGGGGCGGGTTCCACACTTCGGTCGACCTCTCGTGCACCAATGACACAGAAAGGCAAATTCTTCGAGACGCGGGCTACGACTTCGGCGACGATAACGAGTGGTTGGGGTACAACTTGACCCGCCAAATGAACTACGACAACGCAACGGACACTTTCAGCGGAGGAAGTCCGACCGACATGCGCGTGGAGTGTCTGTACCAAGTTTTCTATGTCGAGATCGACAGCCTTTGGCAGTTTTTGGGAGATCTTTTCTCCGGTGTGTTCCACATAGGCCCTTATGGACAAGGTCCTTCTATCCTGGAGGCCGTGTACCAGGAAGGCAATATCAGTTTCAAGAGTGTGGATCAATTATTCCACAACATAGCGGTCAGCATGACGGCGTTTGCAAGGGAGAGAGCTGACAACGACGCCACCGGGCTAGATGCCCAGGGAGCGATATACACGACCGACACTTGCGTCGAGGTGAGGTGGGCTTGGCTCACGTTCCCGGCTTCGCTGGCTCTGGGGACGATGATCTTTCTGGCGGGGACCATGTGGAAGACACAAAGGGGACCCGAGGGGAAGAAGGACTACAAGACTTCGGTACTTCCATTGCTGCTACACCCCCTGGAGAAGTCGGATAAGGGCTTTGTCAGCAGCAGGCAGTTGAATGGGATGGCGGCAATCAAGAGAGAGGCCAAGGAGATCAAAGTCAGACTGAGGAGCTCGGAAGATACGGGCTGGAAGTTTGTGGAACAAGAACGACCACTGTCCTCAAGGCCATGATGATGTTACTGTGGGAATTTAGGGCTGGTGACAATTGGGTGTTACTCAAATATTTAGTAATAGGGATCCAAATTGGAGCATGGAGGGAATTCACAAGCTCTTTCTCAACAAGTGCCAGAATAAAGCCATCGCTGAGCCAGCTCGGCTGAGGTAGCTCAATTGTTTTTCTTTCACCCTTGCACATGGGATTTGGCCCTTGCTGCGCTATATCACAATTCTGACTTCTCGCCGAAGCTCCCAAAGAAATACTAAGTTGGAAATAGGCAAACATCTAAACCAAGGGGGGCATGTACGAAAAGGAAAACAATATACGGCCAAAGCCTAGCGGGCCGATGAAATAGCGCATCAAACATGAGGCCAGTCACATGCTAGTACGCAGTGTTAGTTACTGGATCAGAGCTAACGATCTTGAAGTGGAAGCGATCACTGAAGGGGAGAATTTGTAATATTACAAGAGATCGGTAATACACGAGAGTACAAAGGCTCGTCTTATACTGTATCTCTTCTCTCGTCTTATACTGTATCTCTTCTCTCGTCTTATACTGTATCTCTTCTCTCGTCTTATACTGTATCTCTTCTCTCGTCTTTGTGATCTTTCTCCGGAGGTACATAGCGACCCATAATTTGCCCTTCAAACTGTGGAAGTATTTTTTTTGGTACTTTTGCATGCTGCTGGAGGTGGCGGCGGAGAATACGAGAGTAACCGCGGTGCTCAAAACGTTTGGCAGGGCTGTTGTAGGTCGGGCGGCGTATTTTCCACCCATGATCAGCCGTCGTCAGCCTGAGGGAGCTAGCATATCATTCCATCTTTCCTTTCCAACCCCCATATTTGTGTGTTGGGTATTGGCGTTTCTCTATCTTACTTAAGAACCGGCTTTTGTGCCCAGGCACCTATGCAAGCATTACCTCAGGCATACACGAGGGCTTTTTCACGGGCGGTGGGCATTGGCTTTAATATGTGAGAAGGAGCTACTAAAATAACCACTAGGGAAAAAAAATCACATTGGTGATTAAAAGCCCGGGAGCACCCGAACGGCACGCCCTCGAAGCTATAGCCGGAAACGAAAGCTTCCGACGGGTTGTTTCTGTCGATGCCACCGAGCACCTTGTCGGCGCGCTTTCCAACGAGAACCCTAGTCAACACATGGAGCTGGAATGGTTATTCCATCAACATGATGAGGTTTGGACACTTGAAACGAAACTTGGGGTGCGTGGTGACTGGAAATTCCATGAATGGATCGTCGCTTGGATGTCGTTGGGGGGGGGGGGGGGGGGGGGGGGGGTATTGTGGTGAAAAAAAAAAAAAACACAGCGAAACAGACGGGGGGGTTGAGTTAAGTTATTTTTGTGTTGAAATGTTTGTGTTTTT